>CM034353.1:53857760-54046580 GCA_019925275.1 Mytilus edulis
CAGTTTTTTTTTTTTTTTTTTTTTTTTTTTACTTTCGCGTATAATACTGAATATCTCGCCTTGAATATTTGCATAACATTAATACAATGCAACATGATTATGTTGAATGGAAACGGTGTGGGCATAAATCTTTGTCTTCCTGGGCATTTTTCTGCACCAAGTTTAAGTATACCCACTATAGCTAATTTATAAGCAAAACTAAAGGGTTAAACTTGTGATTTAGGGACAACAAATATTGAAAGAAGCTTAAGTCGAGTGATACATCCGTTATACAGTTATACGTTGTTGACATTTTAGTAGATATAGTGCTGCTGAACTTTTTGCTGTACAATGTTCCAATCTATTCATTGTGTAGCTTTAGATATAAATCGCAAAACGTTTAAATGGGTAAAACATAAGGAATAAAGGGCAAATACTCATAGAATGAGTCGATGGAAGATGTAAGTCATTATCAAGTATTTTGGTGATATTTTTGCAATGTATAGTGTCTCTTTACTATAGTTTCAGTTAAACAAAAATAATCATTCAAGAGCAACAACTCCTGTCCTGCCTGTAAAGAGTTAACTAAAGGTGTTTTTCTATGTTGACGGATCCGTAAATTTTATGCAGCTGATAATTTTCCAGTTCAAAAGTATATTTGTTTTTCAATTTTAAAAATTATAGCCAACAAAACATAAAAAAAAAAATGGTAAAAATTGTCATTCAAGGGTCATACATTTGTAACTCCTATAAAGAGTACCATGACGGTTTCGGTCAACTGACTTGTATAAATATAATTGTGTTTATTCTTTTTGTTATAAACTGTTTCTCTCCATCCTCTTTAGTTTATTAAAAACCTACTTAAATTCTTGACTATCGGATACCTTCAAAAGTACTGACTAAAACTTGTCAACTTCATAATTTTATTCAAACATTAAATATAAATTTTCGTTTGTGATTATGATGATAGCGCCATATTATGTAGCCATCTCATTTAATCGTTATTTTCCGACAACAGGAGCATTGGTTGCAAGTTCCTCAGGATATCTGTAGTAAATAGAAGTAAGCAATTGACAAATATTGGCAAAATTTTCAGTGTCATTAGATTTAACCATAAAAGTACGTGACACGCATACTGTACCAAATGAGGAATATGACAGTTGTTGTCCATTCGTTTGATGTATTTTATCATTTGATTTTGCCATTTGATTATAGGGACTTTCCGTTTTGAATTTTCCTCTGATTTTAAATTTTACACAACAATTTGTTAAACATACTTTTTTACATGTATTACTTATCATTTACTATTTTAATTGTTCAGTATATATGTTAAGATGGAGTGAAAATAATGTTTTATACTTTTTTGCAAGATGTAACACCACCGCCAAATTGTGCAGGTGTGCATGGAAGAGGACATAAAATGCCATGCATGCATCTGATAAGAGGAGATACGTTGACCTCAGAGGATTTGTTACTGATCATAACTATAATTAAGTAATTATTTAGGAGGGATCATATTTTCTTTTTAAAGTCAATAACTTTATTGCATTTCAATGTCGAATATTTAATTTAATTTATTTTAACAAGAAAAACTAAAATATCATTTTCTAACTTACTCTTTTTCGCATACATAATTATTTTTTACGTCACATGACTGGTCAGTCCATCCTCCATCAGTGAATACACAATCTTCTGATCCTGCTGGACCACCGTTATTTGGTTCTCCAGGATGCCAGTTTGTATATATAAAGGGTGTTCCGGATGACCATTCAAATGTACCTTCGACAACGTCGTCTCTTGCACCTAACCAATAAACTAAAAAAGCCATTCTAGCAAATTATTAAGAAAATAGATTAACCATAATCCGCTTCCCTCAAACTGAAGAACAAATCATCCAACACTATTATAACTTTAGATGGTAAATAGATAAATTATATGATTGCAATGGGTAGGATCCTGTAGTCTATACGCTTTTGCAGAGACTCCAGCATGTTAAAAATAAAATAATTTTCAGTTTCGTTACAAATTATTTCAATTACGTTATAAGGAAAAGACTGATAACTTTGATAGTATATTTGGATAAGACACAGTGTGACAAAATTTCATTTTAAGTAAGGCTGTTGTTCATATTATGATATAAACTGTAAGTGAAAGAACAAATACGATATTTGTGTTGCTCATTGTTGAAGGCCTTTCGAAGACCTATATATAGTCTTTTTCGTCCGCGTCTTTTGGTCTTAGTCTCGAAGTTATTTATATGAATAAAGACTACAAACAAAATCTAAATGTTTTTTATAAGAGTCAAAGGGGAGCTGTTAATCCACTACAGATAACTACTGACAAGGTTGATAACTTAGGGCGTAATTTAACAGTTGCCGAAATAAATCCATTTTTTTGTACTGCCATCATATGTCTTCTTCACCTTTTAATCATGATCAGTGGACAATCAACAATTAATTAAATTTTTTCGAATTTCTAATACTATCCATTCATTTCATTGGACACGTAGTATTTTGGGGTTTTTTCACTAATATTTCATAAGCCCGTATGGACTGTGGACAGGCTAGTACTACAAGATAAATTATTTTGATCACTTGCAACCATAAGATTTTAAGGACATTTCCTAAACTTATTTGCTTGAATAATATTACCAGACACTATTTTGGCGTTGTTCTGTTGTGTAACACAATCAGAAGTAAATATAAAACAATGTATCTTTAAATCATCAGGGAATAAAACTGTTAATTGCTGACTCAGCATATATAGTTCCACCTCCCGAAAAGGGAAATAACCTGCTTCAAATAACAATTTTAAAGTAAAATTAATAACTCCGGAAATGAGTTTCTGTTAAATGTACTCATACATGATCTTAAAGTTTGTGCAATATTCGTAATATATCTATCCTCAGCTTGTGTCTCTATTTCTGCTAGTTGTGCGCCATGCTCTCGACATGAACTCTAAAACATAAAAAAAATGGTATATAACTATCATAATGAATAGAAGGATTTAGCTGGTACATTTTAATTAAACAAAGCAACCCAACTTAGCAGCAAAACGAAATACATGCATCTAAATGTTAATGGTAGGATTAGCAATCGCATCCTACTATCAACAATCGTAACTGCGGTAGAAACCGGTAACACAGATGCTCCAAATGCAAAATTTGTCTCGGTCCATGAGAGATTCTTCTGCCTTCATTCACACCTTTTAAGTCCATTTGAAGATACATATATTTCAGTATTTTTCGCAATAACATTTGAATTGACCAATTTGATAAACCAACATACATGTACCACACAAATACTGTCTGACAGTTCATTGCCTAATTATTTCGTTAAAATCTGTTCAAATTGAATCAGCATTGCTGGTCAAATCATTTTCAGTGGGAAGTAAAAAAAAAAAAGGAAAAATTCAATTCGAAAGTCTCGTATTAAATGTCAAAACCAAACAATTATTCACATAAAACGCATGAAAAACAACTGTCATATTTTTTACTTGGTACACAGACATTTTCTTATTTAGAAAATGGAGGATTAAACCTGGTTTTATGGCTAGCTTAACCTCTCACTTATATGGCAGTCACATAAAATTCTATTATATTGACAACAATGTGCCAGGCGCGTAGCTACGTTTAAGTCAAAACGCCCGGGCGTACACTTGAATTTAGGTAAAAAAAATAATTTAAATAAATTAAAAAAAAAGTGGTTCTTGTAAATCTTTCTTCAGACAGTTACTGAATCAAATGGTACCGTGTAATATTTTTGTTCATTTTCTGTCAAAGTCTGAATCTACTGTGTATTTATTTTCCCTTGGTTTAAAGCAGTTCATTATCTGCTGAGGTTCGATATGTGGTTTGCATTTTTATCGAGCCTGCAACATTATTTTGCGAAAGCGAGACATATGTGCGATCATAGATTTCGTTGGCGTCGTCACCATATGTGTTTCAAGATGTTTTTTTTTCTAATATCGTTGACTTTGTCAAACCTTCATGAAATTTTCAAAAGTTGGACAGGAGCTTTTTGTGATCAAAAGACATAGAATATCCAGAGCATAATGATGAAATAAAAATTTAATTTTCCCGTATTTTACTGATAAAAAGGAATTTCTTTTAAAGTTAACAAGTAGATACAGTCTATGGTAAAAAATTTGTTAGACATCAGTTACTTTGTCAAACCTTCATAGAATTTTATGAATATTTGGAAGAAATTTTGAAAGTTTTTTTTTCATTTTTCAGTTGACAGACGACTTATCTTTTCGCAATTAACAGATGGTCTGGGAATATTATTTTTTACATGATAAATTTGAAAACCTTCAGAGATTTTCATAAAACATGGATAGAAATCAATATTCCAAGTCGGGAAAAAATATCTTAAAAATATGTTTGATTTTTTTAAAACCTGATTTCTGTAATCCTTTTATACACATTTTAAAGTGACTGGTTTGGACATTTTCTTTTAACCAAATGACCATTAGATTCCAAATCAACACACTATGAATAAATTACACTTAAGAGAAAAATAAATTAGACTCTAAATTATGTGGCTATTGATGAGGTTTTTATGACAGAAATGGTTTTTCTTTCTCCATAACTCGTTTGCTTCAGGGGGCTTCGCCCCCTCGAACCCGCTACCAGTGGATGCTTTAACCTGTACCCGATTGGGGACTTAAACTCCTCGCTGAGGTTTTGGGCGTACACTTGAAAATAGCCTAGCTACGCCACTGTGTGCGAATAAAACAAGGTAAAAATGTGAAGAAAAAAAATAGGGTTCAACTTGGTGAAATAATCTAATTCACTATGAAAGCAAACAAATATGTCAACAAAGAAAAACTAATTGGCATATAATAAACAAAGCTCATAAGCAAAAATGACAGACACGAATACACAAATGACCACGATACAACAACACACTGGCGGGATGCATAAGAACTGAGCCACGCCAAAAGGATAATACCAAAAAATTACTCAACAGTACAGGTTAATCATTTACAAAGACAAATAAAAGAAAAATATAACATGCATGTAATTAACAGGATCAACAACGTCAGTACCAAGAATCTATACTGAAAAACAATCATTATCTGTGAATTTGGTGCGGGTTATTTATCAACAAGGTCATGGTATCTTCCGTTGAACTTTTAAAGAAAAACGACGAGATGTTCTTTGACATAGCCCTGGTTCGTCAAAGTTTAACAAAGTCCGAGAAGCAGCTGAAAGCTCTGAAATAACGAAAGAGTTGAGAAATGTATATTCCATATGCAGGTGATGTTTGAATATTGCTACTAAGATGGGGGAAATTTGATAATTTCAAAATTTAAATCATCTCATTTGTCATAGATTCTGGTTTTGAGATAACCACTCATGTCAAATTATCGGTATAAGTCTAAGAATGAGGCGGATTAGCCGTGTCTGTTGTTTCTTTAAGTTGTAGTTCTGGAGGATATATTAATGGAACCCATCAGAAATGTCTGGATTTTTGATGGAAAGAACATCGTCAATATATATATATATCTGAATGTGAAATTAAATGATAGATGGATTCTTTGATCTTCTTCTTTTTTAATAGTGTCTGAATGAACTTCGACTCATTTGAAAACAAGAAGAGGTCAACAAGGAGAATCGCATGAGACTTCGTTCTTGTAGTCTCAAGTCTACCTCCAAATTCAACGTATATGTTGCTAAAAAAAAACTCTTGTATACTGATCACTTGTTGCTCTGTGTAGCATGTTTTACCGTTTTGCTAAATTTTAACAAAATATGCCGTATGGTATCTTTAGGTAATACATTTATAGCTTATGCTACCATATTTATATTGAAAAGCATTGTGGTTTAATTCTCGGTTTAGACGATCTAATTTTCAATTTCACATGTACATGGAATGATGTTATAGGTAGTGTTGAAAAATCAAATTATGATAAGGGGAAAGATCGAGATTTAAAACTATTATATCCAGAAGTTTCAAAGTATTTATGAAGACCCTCTTTCACTGCTGCCAGAATATGTGTCGCTCTAATGGACGAGTCTGTTAAAGAACAAGTTGATGAGGTGATAATGTACCGTTGTTTATGGATTATGATATTTCTTTTAGACGATTTTTCAATTTCTAATTGGGGAATGGTGTTCAACAGTGTTGACCGTTCAAAGCCTCGCTAATTTATACCGGTTTCTTAGCCTTGTACATATAACATTCATATTTCGAGACAATGTATGGTTAGTCTATATGTATTATATAATATTGTTTTCTTATATTGAAGTGAAATATCACGGATAATCCTGCAATTTGTTATGTTAACTTGACAGGGTTTGAGAGCCCATATATCATGTGAACAAGAAAACAAAGATCACACAATTTTAAGCATTTTTTAAGCTTGGACACTCCATTTGAATATAATTGTTATTCTGACTGCACGTGGGATATTCATATTACCTGACGGTGACGAAACCTATTGAGCATTGCGGTGCTGTGGATATAAAACACCGACGAAGCATAACTTTAATTCCATAATAACTTACAATACTTCAGGTATATAAATTAACATTTAAATATATATGTGTTACCTCATCAGTCATATTAAATTATCGAGGATCAGAGCTTAAAATAACGACAAAAATGCGTAAGAAGTCATAATCAAGCAGTATAGGACAACGACTGTCATTATAAAACACGGATACACTAGCTTTGATAATTAAAAATACAAAACATTATGGGAAATAAAATGAATAAAAATCCTTACTGCTGCGTTATACCAGCTCATCTTTGTGGAACTGAAAAGGTAACAAGAGTTTCCATAATGCAACCATCCTATGTGACATTCTGTCTTTACTGCATCTAACAAAACATAAAAACAATATATAGTTACTTCTTATGATTAGTTATCATTGACGATTGATGAATACTCCAGCTATGTCAAAGCATTGCATTTAAAAAGGCTAAAAATCGAAGAAAAAAATGAAAGCCCCGGAACACCCCCTGGATCCACAAATGCAGTCACTCATTCGGTAATAAACCATCTCTGACAACTAAAGACTGTGACTGATAAAAAGGTCATAAATGAAAATGGGATTGTGACTGCTTTAATCAGAACATATATGTGGTCAACTGTGAGATAGGTTTTCTAACATCATGAACCAAATGATAATGCTAGTTAGCATCCATAACATGTTCAAACAAATTGATTAAGATTTATAATTACCTATGTTCGGTGGCTCCCTCGTATAAAAGTTTTTATGTGACCGGGATCATGAAATTAAACAGGCATAATACCATTGTCATATATGTATAACTGTATGACAAACTGCTCAGATGGTCTAAGGTGCGAATATAATTTGCTGGTTGTAGTTATGATTTTGCATAGATTAAGGCTTAATTTCAATGACGATCAAATAATTTTCACACAGGACTTCTTCCTGACTTTTTCAAATTAAAAAAAAATTGCGTCTTATATTTTTATTACCAAATATCCTTGAAAGTTTTATCTATTTTTAAATGTCCTAGTTTAAAGACAAATGTCAGAGAATTAGTGTTTTAAGTAATACTTATGATTGTTTTACTAGTCTCAGGTATGGTGACTTATGAAAGTATTTTATAAAAAAAAATCAAAATAATCTTACCTATGAAGCATAGAGTTAATATACTGAAGTACACCAAATTAAACATAGTACAAGTGTTCCTGCTGTTAAAGATACTTTATGTGGTCGCATTATAGATATATGCCTTATCTTTTATCTTTAAATTGATAGTAAATAATCATTAACTTTTTGATGTCTTACCTATACCTGACGGAAATGAGTGACCTCAAGATTTTCCTATTTCTTTTCAAGTTAAATAATTTATATAATTTGTATATCATATTCTGTGACTTTTGGTTAATGCAGCTCCTTTAATTTGCAGGTTTTTGAAATGGTAAATTTCAAAAATGATAAGCCAAGAAAGATCTAAACATAAGTAAAACGGTTCTATAAAGAAGTGCCATTGAATGACGATTTTTATTCATTTTTGTAAAACTAAAAGAGTGACTAAAAAATAGCTGAAATTACCAGAAATAAAGTAAGTCAGGATGGTCGTTCTAAATAATAATTGAAAAGCTCGAACTTGTCTGCGTTTTATAAATAAAGCGTATAAATAAAAGGATGATATGTGATTAACAGTACCATAATTATAACTGTTGCAGTGGCGGATCCAGGGGGGTTCCGGGGTGCGCACCCCCCCCCCCCCTTTATTTTTGCCGATCAATGCATTTGTATCGGGACATATGTTTTGCACCCTCCCCCCCTTTGCCCTGGGTGCCCTGGGTTAGCACCCCCCCCTTTCGAAAATTCCTGCATCCGCCCCTGTGTTGTGTGACTGTTCAAAATGTTTATGTTTGGATTATGTGTTAATGTTTGTTTGTTTTTATTATTTAGACTAGGGTTAAACACGCAAGCGCGGATACGAAAGGCACTTTAAATATATAGTTAAAAGCAGAGAACCACATCACAGTGATTTTGGTGGGATGGCTGGTTGTAAGAACGAAAATTAAGGTTTCCTGACGTTTTTTTCTGATTTCAGTTTGAATGAACTTGACATTCATGATTTTAAAGAACACTTCGTTAGTGTGTATTACAGAACTTCGGTACGGTATAATATACTGGTATTGTATGCATTTAAACTCGGAGATGCATATTTCAAGGAAACAACAACCCATCAATATAAAAAAGATGTTAGTAACGTTTTTTTAGTAGAACAATTTACTGCAGTGTGTCACAGATACATTTATGAAAAAAAAGACAAAATACAAGTTCTGCCATATCGGTAAACCTCCATCTTCAAAAATGTGTTGCAGCATACACTAACCCATTAATTCAACGTAGAACTGTTTTAATTGATTTTGTACCCATCCATATTGCTCCTATTGCTGAGTATGTAGAAATTCCATATATTGCTGTCGGAAATCCTTTTAGAAGGAGAGAAAACTACATGTAGATGTAAAAAAAAAATGAAATTATTTAACCATCAATATTTGTGTAACTTTAAGTGTAGGATCATATAGGGTGTGTGTACATTTTGATAAACGGTTTTGAGCCGTAGCTGCTTTAAATCTTGTAAATAACAAAACATATCGTATATGCAACCCCGAACATTTAATAAGCATTAAAATTAATAAATAAAAACATAAAGAGAATTTCCCTTAGAATTGAATTCGTAATATAGATTCTATTCCTTTTCCTATAGATACATTAGAGTGTACTCGAACCTTCATCGATCTTGTTAAAGGGGCATTAGCTACGACTAAGACTAAAAATAAAAATAAATCATTTATTAAAACGATATATATATATGTATTGAAAAAATACCGTATTAGCTATTCGCTGTCATTTTGTTTCATTTATATCAAACGAGCTGAGCTAAATACATCACAAACGGTATAATTGGCTGGCAATTCAATAATTTAATTTCAGAGACATACATATATGACTGTCTCTGTTTTACCTCATATGAATCCATCAGCATGATACTTTTAGTTACACAGTGTGTAATTGTCCTAATACGAGAATTTATCGGGTCAATAAAATTCATATCGGGTAAGGCGAAATTTATTAGGACAATATCAGCCAATCAAATTACGAGAAATTACTCTTAATCAGGATAAAAACTTTTATTTGACCAAGGCCTACGCATATGTTTACCGGCGTGTTCACTCATGATTACCAAAAAGTAAATTGAAACCCGAGAGACTGACACCAGGGATAAAAACTGATTGGTCCAACAACAAAAAAATCATTCATATACCGTAACGAGTTAAACGATTATTTATATTCTATAGACCTAGACAAATCGTATTCACATGATCAGATCGTTAGACAATCGACAGTCTTCGTAAGTCGTTTTGATGGTTAATAAGATGGAGTCTGCTCCACTGTATAGGCAGTGATGCATGTGGCTATAGGAGAGGGCTGATGCAATCATTAAAGGGAAAATTCGCGATTTTTTACTTATGGTTTAAATATGTTCATTATGACATAATATATATATTCACAAAGTTTTATCGCTATAATTGCAGTAATAAAGGAGAAATTCAATAATCAATGAAAAAATATTAACAACTTCCTGTAGGTCGTGACGTTTTCTCCTGGTTTTTGCATGCCGGGATTTAAAATACAATCATTAAAAGTCTTGGATTTTAATCATATTTTAACGTAATCGTAAGCGCGTCGATGACTTCTGCTTTATCTAATAACCAGCCGATAATAAGAAGATAAAACGCACAGACGTGCAATTGTACATATTCATGAGATAAATTTTCTATGTTAAACGTATATATTCAAAGTAATTTTTTAGACAACACAAAATGTTATAAATTTATTTTTAATTAATGCATTTTCGGACTGATAAGGTGAACAAATTAAAGTACAATAATCTGTAAGACAATATGTTGGTGTACTCTTATTGACCTTTTACTGTCTCTGCTATGACTAGGTTTATACGATGTGTGTATTCACGGTTCTGTGGCAAAACTCGTAGAAGGCTTGTTGAAAGGTAAATTGTTATTTGCACTTCGGTATCATGTTAACCACGCCTCTAGGGCACACCTTGCCAGGTGTGACTGTCTATTCGGACCAGTGGATTATAAAACAAGGGAGCATTTAATACACACATCTAAAATACATATTCAAGTTGGTGACAAATGAAAATAGATAGCCGTGGAATTATTTAATTATATTTGGTGCTATTATTTATTTGAATTCAAATAAATTAATTTACTAAGAAATAAACAATTTTCGGTTCAAGACGGGAAACTTTATTCATGTGTCAGAATGAAATGATATACACCTCTTGTCCTTGATTTGTGTCTCATAGAAATTAGAAATAGCTTTACCAAAGCATTTTGATTGTCTTTATTAGGAAAAAAAATTTACGAGAATACTTACATTTAGACTTTTGAAACCCATGTATTAATTAATATCTGAAACTATTTGAAGATAACTCTACCGAAGCGGAATATAATACGTACAAATAAAGAAAAACTACTGTTGTTTTTTAATCTTTGCACATTAATGATTCATTATTGTTATCAATAATATTGTTCATTTAATTACTTAATTAGTACCTAAAATATGTCTACCGCTTGGCATTAAATCTCGGTGTGGTAGGAAACGATTATTACATATAGATTATATTATTTGGATGAGGATTTGAGCTAGTCTATAAAAACACATTAATTAGTTAACATACATTCGAGACCAAATACAGTTGTTGTAATAAAACTTATATTTTAGTCATGCATAACTGATATTGACGAAATTAGAATAGTTCGTCCCTACATCGTTGTTCTTGAAACAATCATTATTAGTATACATGTAAGTTTCCTGACGTACATGTATAAGCGCCATTGAGGATGAGCTCCAGAGAAAGCAGACTAGTAGCGTTTCGTTAGTTTGTTTGTTGGGAAAGGAGAGGAAATGCAACCAGTTGTACAGATAAACGACAGAATAACCATACAATCATATATAGTCAACACAACCAGAAAGAGTTCCAATCGTTGGACGGGGAATATGAAGGCTTCCCAAGAATGAACAAGTGACATGTCTTAACTCTGAACAGTTAGAAAACGGACTATCGACATCGACCGCTTGTTCTTGATATTTGAAACTGCATGCATATATACGTATACGTTTATGATAGTGATGAGTTCTTGCGTCTGACAAAAACTAAATTCCTTCAATCATGGTTATATCTTGCCATACGTTTATATTGGTTCGTTAGGGGATTACTCAAAATCGTTATTTAAACATCCTGTTTGTGAGATGTAGATTCATTACCGAAATTTCGTCTATATATCAAGATTCACAAGTTCTAACACGGAGAAGCTCTGAAGGTACGTCACTCCCATTTTGTTTGGGTGTGAACCATCGATGTTAACAGCAATATTAAAGAATAAGATGATGATGGTAGAAAGAACTATGGGCGTCATGTGGCAAATATTACATGCATATCGGACCATGAGTTGTCAATCTGTATGAAAAGATTTCCAATACAACCATATTATTGAGAAGGAATGTTTACATGCTATACTCTCGTACTAGTATTACAGGGTTCTTGTGGCGTTCACCTTAGACACACATCTTTTTAACGATGTTTAAAAAAAAGACAGAACGACAATTTAATGTCATATTTCCCTATTTTTTTAATATAACTAAAAGTCTTTTATCTGACAAGAATACCCCTATTTAGCGGACAAGCAATTTATTTTTATAATTAGTGTCCGTCCAGTGGCATATATAACAATTGTGATGACGAATTCCTTCCTTTGTTCGAGAACAATCTTATTGAAATATAAATCTGTGATTTTACTATGTCCACAACTTCGATGAACCAAAGCAAGTTATACATCGACCTGTATTTAAATCAAATTGGTTCTCTTCTTCTTCTTCTTTTGGTATACAATAGTCTATATCGACATTCGATGATTACATACTGTTGGCATACGTGGACTAGTCTATTTACAAAACTTTTACCCCAATTTATTCAAAATATATATTTTTTTCTTATGTTCAATGTATACATGTATATATTTTAAATTGCGCTATAGTTCCGTAACTTTCTACCCAGTCGTATAAACGAATCGTCGACAAGTGCGTTCATTTTTTAAATCAATATTTCTGGTATGTTCCACTCTGTCCTTCACTATTGACAACGAGTATATATTACATTTTCCCAAATTCACCCTTGGAAAAAAATATTTAAATAGATTTTAATTTCATCAAATCTTATTTTTGGGTATTATTTATATTTTTATGAATAATATTCTTTACACCAGAAATGTTATTTATAAACAAGCGTATGAGTTTAGTAATGACAAGTAAGACAGACTTGTATATTATACAAGTGATAGTTCAAAATGGAAAGTTATAAGTTATCGGCCGTGTACACTGATCAATACCTGCAGAAGTGAAACGATGCATGAACTTGTCCATTCGTTTGATGTATTTTATCATTTGATTTTGCCATTTGATTATAGGGACTTTCCGTTTTGAATTTTCCTCTGATTTTAAATTTTACACAACAATTTGTTAAACATACTTTTTTACATGTATTACTTATCATTTACTATTTTAATTGTTCAGTATATATGTTAAGATGGAGTGAAAATAATGTTTTATACTTTTTTGCAAGATGTAACACCACCGCCAAATTGTGCAGGTGTGCATGGAAGAGGACATAAAATGCCATGCATGCATCTGATAAGAGGAGATACGTTGACCTCAGAGGATTTGTTACTGATCATAACTATAATTAAGTAATTATTTAGGAGGGATCATATTTTCTTTTTAAAGTCAATAACTTTATTGCATTTCAATGTCGAATATTTAATTTAATTTATTTTAACAAGAAAAACTAAAATATCATTTTCTAACTTACTCTTTTTCGCATACATAATTATTTTTTACGTCACATGACTGGTCAGTCCATCCTCCATCAGTGAATACACAATCTTCTGATCCTGCTGGACCACCGTTATTTGGTTCTCCAGGATGCCAGTTTGTATATATAAAGGGTGTTCCGGATGACCATTCAAATGTACCTTCGACAACGTCGTCTCTTGCACCTAACCAATAAACTAAAAAAGCCATTCTAGCAAATTATTAAGAAAATAGATTAACCATAATCCGCTTCCCTCAAACTGAAGAACAAATCATCCAACACTATTATAACTTTAGATGGTAAATAGATAAATTATATGATTGCAATGGGTAGGATCCTGTAGTCTATACGCTTTTGCAGAGACTCCAGCATGTTAAAAATAAAATAATTTTCAGTTTCGTTACAAATTATTTCAATTACGTTATAAGGAAAAGACTGATAACTTTGATAGTATATTTGGATAAGACACAGTGTGACAAAATTTCATTTTAAGTAAGGCTGTTGTTCATATTATGATATAAACTGTAAGTGAAAGAACAAATACGATATTTGTGTTGCTCATTGTTGAAGGCCTTTCGAAGACCTATATATAGTCTTTTTCGTCCGCGTCTTTTGGTCTTAGTCTCGAAGTTATTTATATGAATAAAGACTACAAACAAAATCTAAATGTTTTTTATAAGAGTCAAAGGGGAGCTGTTAATCCACTACAGATAACTACTGACAAGGTTGATAACTTAGGGCGTAATTTAACAGTTGCCGAAATAAATCCATTTTTTTGTACTGCCATCATATGTCTTCTTCACCTTTTAATCATGATCAGTGGACAATCAACAATTAATTAAATTTTTTCGAATTTCTAATACTATCCATTCATTTCATTGGACACGTAGTATTTTGGGGTTTTTTCACTAATATTTCATAAGCCCGTATGGACTGTGGACAGGCTAGTACTACAAGATAAATTATTTTGATCACTTGCAACCATAAGATTTTAAGGACATTTCCTAAACTTATTTGCTTGAATAATATTACCAGACACTATTTTGGCGTTGTTCTGTTGTGTAACACAATCAGAAGTAAATATAAAACAATGTATCTTTAAATCATCAGGGAATAAAACTGTTAATTGCTGACTCAGCATATATAGTTCCACCTCCCGAAAAGGGAAATAACCTGCTTCAAATAACAATTTTAAAGTAAAATTAATAACTCCGGAAATGAGTTTCTGTTAAATGTACTCATACATGATCTTAAAGTTTGTGCAATATTCGTAATATATCTATCCTCAGCTTGTGTCTCTATTTCTGCTAGTTGTGCGCCATGCTCTCGACATGAACTCTAAAACATAAAAAAAATGGTATATAACTATCATAATGAATAGAAGGATTTAGCTGGTACATTTTAATTAAACAAAGCAACCCAACTTAGCAGCAAAACGAAATACATGCATCTAAATGTTAATGGTAGGATTAGCAATCGCATCCTACTATCAACAATCGTAACTGCGGTAGAAACCGGTAACACAGATGCTCCAAATGCAAAATTTGTCTCGGTCCATGAGAGATTCTTCTGCCTTCATTCACACCTTTTAAGTCCATTTGAAGATACATATATTTCAGTATTTTTCGCAATAACATTTGAATTGACCAATTTGATAAACCAACATACATGTACCACACAAATACTGTCTGACAGTTCATTGCCTAATTATTTCGTTAAAATCTGTTCAAATTGAATCAGCATTGCTGGTCAAATCATTTTCAGTGGGAAGTAAAAAAAAAAAGGAAAAATTCAATTCGAAAGTCTCGTATTAAATGTCAAAACCAAACAATTATTCACATAAAACGCATGAAAAACAACTGTCATATTTTTTACTTGGTACACAGACATTTTCTTATTTAGAAAATGGAGGATTAAACCTGGTTTTATGGCTAGCTTAACCTCTCACTTATATGGCAGTCACATAAAATTCTATTATATTGACAACAATGTGCCAGGCGCGTAGCTACGTTTAAGTCAAAACGCCCGGGCGTACACTTGAATTTAGGTAAAAAAAATAATTTAAATAAATTAAAAAAAAAGTGGTTCTTGTAAATCTTTCTTCAGACAGTTACTGAATCAAATGGTACCGTGTAATATTTTTGTTCATTTTCTGTCAAAGTCTGAATCTACTGTGTATTTATTTTCCCTTGGTTTAAAGCAGTTCATTATCTGCTGAGGTTCGATATGTGGTTTGCATTTTTATCGAGCCTGCAACATTATTTTGCGAAAGCGAGACATATGTGCGATCATAGATTTCGTTGGCGTCGTCACCATATGTGTTTCAAGATGTTTTTTTTCTAATATCGTTGACTTTGTCAAACCTTCATGAAATTTTCAAAAGTTGGACAGGAGCTTTTTGTGATCAAAAGACATAGAATATCCAGAGCATAATGATGAAATAAAAATTTTAATTTTCCCGTATTTTACTGATAAAAAGGAATTTCTTTTAAAGTTAACAAGTAGATACAGTCTATGGTAAAAAATTTGTTAGACATCAGTTACTTTGTCAAACCTTCATAGAATTTTATGAATATTTGGAAGAAATTTTGAAAGTTTTTTTTTCATTTTTCAGTTGACAGACGACTTATCTTTTCGCAATTAACAGATGGTCTGGGAATATTATTTTTTACATGATAAATTTGAAAACCTTCAGAGATTTTCATAAAACATGGATAGAAATCAATATTCCAAGTCGGGAAAAAATATCTTAAAAATATGTTTGATTTTTTTAAAACCTGATTTCTGTAATCCTTTTATACACATTTTAAAGTGACTGGTTTGGACATTTTCTTTTAACCAAATGACCATTAGATTCCAAATCAACACACTATGAATAAATTACACTTAAGAGAAAAATAAATTAGACTCTAAATTATGTGGCTATTGATGAGGTTTTTATGACAGAAATGGTTTTTCTTTCTCCATAACTCGTTTGCTTCAGGGGGCTTCGCCCCCTCGAACCCGCTACCAGTGGATGCTTTAACCTGTACCCGATTGGGGACTTAAACTCCTCGCTGAGGTTTTGGGCGTACACTTGAAAATAGCCTAGCTACGCCACTGTGTGCGAATAAAACAAGGTAAAAATGTGAAGAAAAAAAATAGGGTTCAACTTGGTGAAATAATCTAATTCACTATGAAAGCAAACAAATATGTCAACAAAGAAAAACTAATTGGCATATAATAAACAAAGCTCATAAGCAAAAATGACAGACACGAATACACAAATGACCACGATACAACAACACACTGGCGGGATGCATAAGAACTGAGCCACGCCAAAAGGATAATACCAAAAAATTACTCAACAGTACAGGTTAATCATTTACAAAGACAAATAAAAGAAAAATATAACATGCATGTAATTAACAGGATCAACAACGTCAGTACCAAGAATCTATACTGAAAAACAATCATTATCTGTGAATTTGGTGCGGGTTATTTATCAACAAGGTCATGGTATCTTCCGTTGAACTTTTAAAGAAAAACGACGAGATGTTCTTTGACATAGCCCTGGTTCGTCAAAGTTTAACAAAGTCCGAGAAGCATATTCAGGTATTCTAATCCAGAGTGATAAAGGATGTGTATGATCCAGTCGAAAATTTAGAACAATTAGCATAACTAACTTTTTAATTTTAGACTGTTATTGAAAAATTTAATATCATTATATGTATTATGAATTAATTATATAATTATGTATCACAATATATACTTGGTGTATTTTCAGATGAAATAAAAATAAATTACAAAAAAAGATGGAGTCTGCTCTAAATAACGTATGAACTTAGTGATACATTATAACGAGTGTGTGCATTGTTAATTGTTTCTTTTGATTCTCTTTTGAACTTCCTGTAATTTGGATATATGTATATGCTCCTGTAAAACCCTTTCAAAATGATTATTGAAAGAAGTAGCTTCTTTGGGTTGTTAAATAATCAAAGTTCTACATAACTTATTTAAATATAAATTTATGCGATAAACAAAACAAAAGTAATTTTAGTAAAGCGAAATTCATCATAGATGAACATATCATTGGGTACCTTGGTTTATCTTTTAATAGGCCGAATACCAGCTTCTAAGTTGGTGACTCCTTTTAGGTAAAACAAATAAAACCACCTCATATTTTTATTTGAACAGTTGAAGCTGGGAACAGTATATATCGGTTCCTGGTTGAAGTTAGCATTACGGAAGTAGTGACTATGGAACTGAGGGCTTAGATTAAAACATTTCGTAAAAAGTAGACCTTCGTTAGCTAAAACTGCAATGTTTAGAAAGTTTTTGAACCTAACGCATGTATATACTAACCTAAGTCCTCTATGCACGATTTTTTACATTTATGATTAATAATTACATTATCCATAGTACTGCAGATGCCCGGGATCAACGTACCATTATTTTAGCAATTGTGATCGACTAAAATATCAACATCCGGTTGGCAAATTATTGTATTTTGGTTTTGCAGAGACAGACTCCTGATTTCAGTAATTTATGCCTTGTAAAGGTTTGCACTTATAGTGTATGTATTGCATATATCTGCTAATATATTGGTTTAATGCCTAATGATGTTATGATAGAAAAATGTCCTAAAACACATGGAATATCTGAATGAATATTTCAGCGATCTTTAGACTTTACGATCGATTATCGTACAAATTTGATTGATGTTGGGTTATATTGTCCGGCTTTCTTGATATATATTGCGGACTGCAACAACCTATTCTTGCAGTGTTGGATCTGCTGTTCTTTTCCCTTTCATCTTGCACCGACCTGTTGGTTGAGGTCGGTACGGAGTGTCTGGACGTTTTTGTAAGGCAAAAAAGGAAGTAGTCTTGATGTGGCATGGATGTTTGCGCGTTATTCTATTGTGTGCGAAGTAGGTCTTGGCCATCAATGTCAAAACCCTCTGTGAAGTCTATCCTACAATGCTTACTTCTAGGTTTGCACGGCATATAGAACAGTAGAAATATAGTCTGTGGGATGGCCCGAGCTTGTCTGGCAAAACAGCCTTTGGATGTCAGAGTAATCTTGAACTAATAGAAGTGATGCAATGGCATGCCTTCTGGGAGTTTTATGGACTAGTGACAATGTCTTCTTGATGTTGACTACCTCTGGTTCTCCATGCTATTTGGTTGGTGTAAGTGGTTTACCAATAACTGTATCCCTAGCTTGCGTCTGACAGATGTTATCTACATTGTATGTTTGTACTGGTGGTAGTTAAAAGGGTAGCAGTGGAAGCATCCATTGGGTGAAATGCTCGGCATTTCGTCTCCTTGTAGATGGAGACTTGTGTTTCTTTTGAAGGGCCAGCTTATAAGGGATCCTGCATTTCGTGGCCGGTCGTTATCCTCGATCAAGTGTTAAAATCATATAATGTTCACATGTTTGAGGTGTCAAGATGGACAATATCTATTCAGGGACAAACGGAGAAAATTAGTCTGTAATTTCAATGACCACTCATATTGTTTATCTCATATTCTGAAAATAGATGCAAGTCATTTGGGTACCAAACAACTTGCAAGCCTGAAAAACAACAGATATGGATACATTTTTAGCAACAAAAATATACAATCTTTGAAGACAAACATGGAGCTTATTTTCATTTTGTTCATTTGTATATATACTGAGCCAAAAAAGTTTAGCAACACATTTGTTCAATTTTGTTTGTTGTTTCTGCCAAAAAAAATTGATTTAAACACCATTGATATAGTCCTAAGGTCTACCTGTAATTTTAAACAGTCGTACTTTTTCTGGGTGATTGATTTCACACTATTTAAGCTTTGCATGTGTAATTGATGTTTAACCTTCTGTACCTGTACTTTTGAGACGAAATTTGAAATTTATTTTTCACTAAGGTTCAGATGTGCGTATATGCACACCATTGGTAAGAAAAACACAAAAACGTTTAACGTTAGAAAAAAATGCATGGGGTTCAACCAGGCCTGCCCGAAATTGACCGTCAGAAAGCTCTTGGAATGGTTGATGCAGAAATTAGTATTGCAGACGTCGCGGCTCAATTTAATTTGCATATGTCAACAGTTTAGAGACAAACAAACAGATATCAACAAATTGCAACTGCACCAAGGAGGAGCGCTACCTTAGCTTTACGTCAACACATGACAAGTTTATTCTGGCCACAAGAGTAGTGCATTGACTAAGGATAGCTACTGAAGTGCTTGCCAATTCTTCATTGATGCACATGGAGCATGGACAGGAAATTGATTTTGAATAAAACTGTACTCAATTCCACATTTTGACCCTACTGCACTCCACACAGAAAACAACTCTAGTGAATGTGAGTGATAAACATGAATGTCATAATTCCATTTTGTTATTGTATTATAAGTTGTTATGATTTTGTAATTAAATAAAATTTTATAATTTTGTTGCAAACTTTTTTGGCTCAGTATATAAATTCGTGACAGTTGCCAACTGCCTTGAGTGTATGGTAGCTTGCCTCAGTTTGCTTTTTTCAAGTGCTGATGATTGTTCTTTGTTCCCCATAAAAAAAAATAGAATTAGTACCATTTGGCAAGTGATATTAAGTAGTAAGAGTAAAGACTGATCTACTGTGAAAAATATGCCCAAATAGCATTAATAGTGTGACATGTCTTCCTTCAGACTGTTGTCTTGTGAATTACAACCATAAAAATCAATGTAGAAGTACAAATCAGGGTTATTTTTCATATCACATTTAAAAATATGATTCGCATGTTTACATTTTTTTTCTAAAACATTTACTCACTTTTGGATACATGTATATGTACAAATGTAGTTTAGAATTTGAGATAAATTTTTGGGGTTTGTGTTCTTAATGACTTACCTAAGTTTGCAACATTTTATTTTGCTTTAACAGAGGCGGATTTAGAGGGTTTCTCAGGCCCCCCCCCCCCCTTTTTGTGGGAAATATTTGGTTGATTATATAGGAAATCAATGAAGTATGACTGGAGCAGACCCCCTCTTCGGCAGTCAGTTGGACCCCTTATGAAAATTTCTGGATCGGCCACTGTTTAATGTACAAAAATAATTAAGGAGAAAGTAAAAAAGACCAAAACTCAATTCACACACCCTTGATTTACTCTTAGATTGCTTAGTTTCATATTGTATGTTGATAAATAAAAGCAACAGTAGTATACCGGTGTTTAAAGTAATATGAAACGAGTGACTGGTAAAAAATAATGTTTATACAATTCTTGAACCAATGCATGTATAAACATGTACATGTACATGTATCATAAACTTAATAGTCTTCTGTTTAAGATTTTATAAATAACGCAAACATATCTTATAATCGTCAATTTTTTTTCTCTCTGTCTGATATGAAGTAAAAATATGGCAACTACTTAATTGTCATGATTTGATGCCGTAGTATACCATGTTTACCGATTGTCACCTTATAGTAAACAATCAACAAAGATGCATGGATATTGAGCATATGTATAACATGTACAATCAGATAATAGTTTAATTTAATGACAGATCCAGGCGTATGCGATCACTGGATTTTTACGCTAAGGTCACTTGCATATAAGGAAAATATGTCGGCGAATTAAAAAAAGCAAACTTCTTCTAAATGTAGACAAATTAACATGCTGATAACAGTTAACACAATGGATTGAAAACAGTTAACAGTTTATATTTATCTCAGATAACAGTAAAAAACACCTTTTCAAAGGCCAAAACAGGTAAACATAAAAAGGTATTGCCCCCCCCCCCCCCCACGTTAATCATGATATTCTTTTAGTTTAAGAATATTATGATCATTAAATTGATTTCAATTAAATGTATGCACATTTAAATTCCTTTCTTTAATTATATTATTCCATTAATCACTAACCCTGCCAAATAAAGTTGTTGTTATTTTATGAATGAAAAAGAACAGATAATCGATGAAATCAACGTCAACCAATCAGGTCAATTTCAAGGAATGCGGTACAACTTGTGCCAGAGACAAGTCAGACCGCTTGTTATTATAGATTTACTTAGGGTCTCTTAAAATTTTAAACTAACATGTCTAGCAGAGCCATCAATCTTTTGATTGTGCGTTGGGAACTACAATGTACTTAGAGGTATTTTGAGGGCCTTAAGAAGGGATAGAATCCTATAGATTTATTTTTTTAAATTATCAAATGACTATTACTCGAAAACAGTAAGTGATAGACACACACAGTCTTCAGAAATGATAACAAGACAATAAAACAAATCAAATAAATTATAGGGCGAGTCCAAGGAGGTCATCACATCCCCTTCAATTTATAATTATACTTTTATCTTGATGTTGCGATCCCATATTTTTGAAGGACTTCCTAACAGCATCCTGTTACAATTATTTCTTGTTTATTATAAAATTTTATTGATGCAAAAAACAAGTCTATGTTAATAAATTTTACTTTAATTATTTTTTTAATTGTATCTAGGCCTTTAAAATTTTTCATTTATGGCTCATTTTAAAGAAAACATATAAATCTTTCAGTGTAAAAGCCCATGATTTTTTTACCAACTGTTTTATAATCACAGGTCATTTTATTCCAAATTTTGTATGGAGTGACATCATGGACTTAGGGTGAAGGTGGAGGTCATTTACATTTACTATAGGCAGGTCAATTAGACCTAACTTTTGATCCCTGTAGTAGTAAACATTTGTCTGATTTGTGTCTCATAACTTTTGTACTGTAGAACCTATTCTCAGTGTTCCTTCCAGGGAAGCAAGTCCATTCATTCTATTACTCGTACTACATCAACTTGTACCACTAAAAGTAAACTGGTACCAGGCCAACGTTACGTTAACTACCAACTAGAACAACTGCAATCATTGCAAATTTGTACCACTGTAGACTCACCATTAAAAATATACATTGAAAACCTCGATAAAATATTAACTAATTTGTCTTAATAATCAATTCACTAAATAAACATAAATGTACAATATACGAATGTTACATGTTTGTTCTTGAAATCTTAAAAAAAAGATTGAAGCAACACTGCCACAGTTTTTAAAATTATGTTTTCCATGGTTTTTGGTTAACTGCCTACAGTGCTTACAATGCTTTGATTGTTTATGTAATTTGGTCTGAATCAGATACTATAAAGAAAATGTCAACTTTGGTTGTGGTTCATTGACCTTTGATCCCAC
This sequence comes from Mytilus edulis, assembly GCA_019925275.1. Taxonomy (NCBI): domain Eukaryota; kingdom Metazoa; phylum Mollusca; class Bivalvia; order Mytilida; family Mytilidae; genus Mytilus; species Mytilus edulis. Next base: position 53,880,309 of record CM034353.1, read on the forward strand.
TTACAGGATTCATTTTTAATGTTCAGTTTTTGTGGTTTGGAATTAATCTCAGATACAAATGTACGATAAACAATAGGTCAACTGTATTTAGTGACAGGTATGATTGTTAGATTATTTATCTGTATAATAGAAATTCTCGGACGTTGACCTTATTTTCATGTTTCATTAGTCGATTTTAAGTTTCATGGATACTTTCAGTAAAAACTTTTATCTTAAAAAAAGGAAAACAAAAACTTTATAAATCTAATGCATCTGAAATGAACTGTTGTTTCTTGAGTGTGTTAAGTTGTTAAAACTATCAACATTTGAGTCTAAACTGCTTTGGTATAAAAAAAAAATTGACAAATTTTATAGGTTAAGTATTTTAGACATTTGTTCATCTTAAATTGGTTTATAGTTCATGTAGTTTAGATAAACAAATCCACTTGATCAAAATCTGAATGAATTGTGCACCTGCATGTGTCACATAATAACTAACACATATTGTAAAAAAAATTGTAACTTATATATAGTTAGGTTCAGCTGAATAAATGTTTTGGTTTGATGGTTAGGAACATGTTGCATGAGTACACAATAAAATAAAACAAATACAGAACTCCAAAGAAAATTCAAAAAGGAGAGTCCCTTTAAAATGTCAAAATCAAAAGCTCAAACACATTTAACCATGGTTACTCAGCTTTTAGGAGTTATAAGATTTGCATATGCGTATTGAGTTCTCTGTTAGGCACTTAAAGTTGATGTGATAAGGTTGATGATTGAATGAATAGAAACGTATCTATCTGAAAATACCAGTTATCAGATTTATATTTTTTTCCTCACTATAGTCAAAGATGCATAAGATATTTGTCAAGTCTATTAATTTTTCAATGAAACAGCGTAAACATGTCAAAAAAATATATACTTGTAATAGGGTATGTATATTTGCTTTTCAAAATGTATGAAAAAGGTTTGTTAATCGAAATCTCAGCCGATCGTTTCTACCACAAAAGGGTGGGATAGTTCATCACTGATTCGGGTTTATGGATTACATCCTATAATACTAGTAAATTATTTTTAGTCTGAAGCGGTCATTTTGATCTGGACATCATCTGAAAAGTCTGAGCAATAAATTAATAAGCCATTTGCAGTGTTGCAGTTAATTTTTCCTTCTCCTCTGCGGTAAATTCAGTACTGTTCACAAAGTAATTTTTGGTCAATTCAGTTTTACGTAGTAGTGGTAGATAATTTAGTAAATTGTTGATGTGTATTGGTATATAACAACTACTGAACAGTCTGAACATGGACTGAACAGTCTGAACATGGACTGAACAGTCTGAAAATGGACTGAACAGTCTGAACATGGACTGAACAGTCTGAACATGGCCTAAACAGTCTGAACATGGACTGAACAGTCTGAACATGGCCTAAACAGTCTGAACATGGACTGAACATGGACTGAACAGTCTGAACATGGACTGAACAGTCTGAACATGGACTGAACAGTCTGAACATGGACTGAATAAATCTTAATTGACTGCTACGGCACTGTCCACTGCGAGGGATAATATAATAAAAAAAAAGATGTGGTATGATTGCCAATGAGACAACTGTTCACAAGAGACCAAAAATGACACAGAAATTAACAACTGAATAATAATACTAATGATAAGACTGAAAATTAACTAAATGACGTAAATGTTTATTTTTCAATCTTTTAAGTAGCTGTTCAGCCCTAATAGTCCGGCCGATTGGTGCAGATATAGAGCAGAATTGCTCACTTGATGAGGAAAGCATGAAACTTTGCATAGTAGTTCTTGATTATATACCCTTTGATTTCAGCTATGGACCCACTCTGAAAAATCCAATATGGCTGCCATTTTCAAGATGGCGGAAAAACGGTATAAATATCAAGATTGTCCTATAGGTATTCTATATAATTTCGGAAATTAAAGTAATGATTCTTTAAAAATGGACTTCATGTTTTTAAATTTGTTATCAATTAATTTTAAAATATAAAAAAAATTATTTGGTTATTTCTATAACACAAACATTTGCAAATATGGCTGCATATACAAAAACAAAAAGAGAAATTCAAAATGTTAATCAATATGTTACATGTTATTGTAATTGTTCTTTAAACGCTTTCAGTTTGAATGGTTGGAATGAAATAGGTTTAAACGAGTCGATTGAAAGTTAGTATATGTCGGTTAAATGTGGTAGAATAGTAGGTAACTCATCTGAACTTTGAGGCAGTGCCGAGTGCACCTGTCTCGTGTCTCTTCAATGCCACGTCTTGAGTCATTTATCGAGTTTTCATCTGCCGTACCCACTGCATCGTCAAATTATTCTATGTAATCAATAGGTGTACCTTTCTTCAGGGGGATTAGACGATTGCCTTCACTTAAAACGGTTAAGGGGCAACTATTTCCTTTTCCAACTACGTGCGAAACAAATTCGCATCTATTCAGCGAGCATGGTCCTAGAATGCACTCCTGGTCAGCACTTTTATTAGTTTTAATGGTAACAGTCATTTTTTAGTTTAGCGGAACTGTGATGGTTCGTTTTATGCAAACTTGCTGAGTTGAAATCTCGTTTTCATTGTTAACAAATGCCGCATTTATCACTTTATTGTTGATGGTAATTGTGGGAGTACTCAGGTTTATCACTGCGCTCAGTGTGTCCAAAATATCTACCCTAAGTATAACATCGTCTGTTAATGGCTCTTTGCACAGATCCCATTGTATGTGTACTCTATTAATGTCGAGAGTCGTTCTTATAATCTTCCCAATAACAAGCTGTTAACCAAAACCACGTAGCGCTACGTTCTCCAACTCTCAAATTTTTTGCCGGAATTAATTTCTCATTTACTAATGTTATCATTGCAGCAGTGTCAACAATCATGCTCACATTCTGGTCATGTATAGTACCTCTTACTGCTAAACTCTTTCACATGGTTCGTCTGATGACAATATCTGACGAGGACGTTGGCATCTGATCGATTTTGTGGTGAGGTGATGTTTCATGGCCAATAGACTTTGGAATCGTGCGTTGGTCTACTGGCCCGACATTTTGCTGTTTTAAAACTCTATTGTTGGGGTTGCACTTTGATTTGCTCCGTATCCTGGTGAAGGTGACCGTTGTCTGAAATAAACGGGATTTCTGGAGTTTGTCCTTGGAAATGCTAACCGTTGTCTTTAGGTGCCATATGATCTCTAGCTTAGTGGGGGTGTTGCTGATCGATAGGCATTAAGGTTGGATGTATTTCTATCTTGCGATCTACCGCGATTGTATTGCTCAGGAGATCTTCCACGTGTATATTAATCAGGTGATCTTCCACTTAAATGGTGATCTTCCATGATTACTGGATCAGAAGAACCGAGGTTATATTAATCGGCCAATCCACGGTTATGCTGATTAGTTGAAAGCATAACATCAGCTAGTTTTGTGACAATTTGTGTGAAGTTATGCACCTCATTATCCAAAGGACTGCTCATATTTCTTTTGTCGATCGGTGATACTGCGCCATCAGCAAAGTAGACTTGTCGATGGTCATAATTGGTCACTTTTTGATCCAAATATCGCCATCTGGTTTGCTATTAAGGTTTTCAGTTGTTTTAACGCCTTGTTTAATGTTTCTGGGTTCCTCTCTATAACATGTGTTATAGAATCTTTGTCTTTACATCCTCGACGGATTGCTATAGTTCCAATCTGGTCTGATCTTTCTTGCTGAAGCGCTGCTTCAAATGAATGCTTTTTTTAAGGCCTTGGAATCATCATCTGTGTTTACCTTGCGAGCGTACTCAAAGCCAACATCAGCCTGGCAATCTGGGGCCTACACACATTTTTCCTGTTTTACCATTGTCATCTACCGACAGTTCGTTCAAATTGGTAAATGAACGGCGCCCAAGTCATGGATCCTCTTCAATTGAGTTTTTGCATTTTTGGGAGGTGGGCTTCGGCTCCGGTCCCTTGCACCAAGATTTTCTTGCCATCGGGTATATTCTCTATCCAATGAAGAGACTGAAGAAGAGGTGTTGCCACACTCTTTTGATTTCCTCTGCCCTTTCCTGGATCGGTCAGTGGAGTCAGCTTGCTTTTATGGGAAGCCTATTAGAGCTCAAGGAGCTGACGAAGTTGTCATAATTGGAGTGATAAATGTGGGATTTGCCGTTTGACTCGACGGGGATGATACCGTAAGTATAGGCACTGCATTCAGCATTGGAGAAGCTTGATAGAATCCACTTGCAGCCAATTGTTTTTGTAATGGTGTGCTGCTCTTAACTAATGAAATTAACGGTACCAATTTTCTTGCACCAGATGCGCATTTCGACAATACATGTCTCTTCAGTGATGCTCGTGGCCAAACTATCTGAAATCCAAAGCTTATATAAAAGATGAAGAGCTATAATCCAAAAGGTCCAAAAAGTATAGCCAAATCCGTGAAAGCAACCAGAGCTTTGCATGAGGGAGATACATTCCTTAATTTATAACAATTTCTATCATTTTGTAACAGTAAATAATATTATTGACTCATAGTAGATGGTAAGTGTGCGTAAGAAGACACATAAGCCTTTTTGCTGGTATCCTTGATAAGTACTAGAGGTTTATAGTATTTTCTTAAATAGAGATTGTTGTTGAATAATTTGAACTATTTTATGCAGGGCCAAGGGCCCTGACATAGGACTTTTGACTTATGGTGAAGACACCTTCAACAGAGTTGGTGCGGTTGATGGTTCATGCGAACTACAATAGGGGAAAAGACCCAAGGCATGGATTTTGTTGTGTACTTTTTGTAAACTTACGTTGTACTGGCTAAGGTCACATTTTGGCTTATATGATGTGTCCATTGCAGGAATCTTAACTTCATTATTTCGATTGTCCAATAATTCATTTACAACAGATGCCAGTTGTTGAAAGGTACCCTGCTGTTCAAATGCACTTATAAATTGAACTGTGTCTCCTTCCTCAGTTGTTGTCAGCTTGCATTCATCTCACCACAACATTGAATATCGTATTGGTCTTACCATCAATTCCACCAAGCAATTATTACTAGCCTCGTGGTCTATCATGTCTTCAGACTGCTGAAGTTGCCGAGATATTGATTGCATCTGTTCGTTATTAATATTCAGTGCCTCTTTCTGTTCAAATTAAAACGTAATGAGACCAACACATATTTTATCAATTCGCACTTCGCTCTGTTTTATATTGCGTTCAATCTCAACTGTTCTTTAAGCATTAGATTTTCTATCTACTAAACATTCCTCGTACAATAGTTTAATAGTAATTTCTGAGCTGTCCTCTGTTAAAACGTCTTCAGCTTTGGGTTTCTCAATATCCCCAAGTGATTCAGCTTCTGCCATTTTAATGTTCTTGTCCGTGTTGTCCTCAATTCCTTCCATTTCACTGATATGTGTTTAAATGATTCTCAATTCACTGTTTAATATCTCAAATAGCAAAATATTGCGACCCAAGAAATAAGATAGGCACTGAATAATATCTTAAGGCAGATAAATCCCAAACCACAGCTTTTATGTATGACCCAAGACAACAAACAGTGCAGCTTTTAATGAAAGCTACTACTGCAGCTTTTAATGAAAGCTACTACTACAGCTTTTTATGAAAGCAACTACTTTGTGTATGAAATGACAAGGAAGGCAAAATCAAAAAGAACAGAACTGGGACAGATACTATAAATGACACTTTACATCAATAAAATGCTTATATTCAGGTCAATTCTGACTCAATAATGAATTTTTGCTTATTTTTCAAGGCGGCCATTTTGAAAATAGCCGCCATTTTGTATTTCAAAGATAGATCAAAACAAAATCTTGCTAAGTACACCAAGTCATACAAATATATTGATTTTTGTGCTTCTAGCATCAAATCCACTGTGGTTTATGCAATATTGGAAAATATTTTAGAACGTACGGCAGCCATCTTGAAATAAGCCGCCATTTTGAATTTTGAGGGTGGGTCCATAGCTAAAATTGTTCAGTACACAAAAATGTACTATCAACCAAAATTTGGTGCTTTCCTCATTCTTTGAGCATTTTTTTTCACCTATCGGCCGGACTATAAGTTAATATTGTTTCAGATCAAAATTGGTTAACTAATGATGTCGAAGTCTGCACATACGTAAAATTTGTTCTACACAGAAAGAAAAAGCAAAAAGTAAAATCACAAAAATACTGAAATCCGAGGAAAATTCAAAACTATAAATCAAATGGCAAAATCAAACGACTGGATCACTTCCTTGTCTAACACAGCACTGAAACATGCTCCAACCAAATGATACGCCATTTCCTAGCTATTAGATTTGTGTGGGAACAGTGATGTTTCTAAGTTTTTTTTGTGTGTCTTTTTTTATTTTCATGATTTTACTTTGACCAGTTTCAAATTACTATTTTGATAATTAAAAAATCAATTGAAACATATCTACTTGACCATGTTCAATATATTTATCAACTTATTTTGAATGTGGTCTTATTTCGATAATAAAATGAATAAACAAACTGTTTTGCTTATAAATATATATGATAATTAAGGTATTGACTTAAGTTCTAGAATTTGGAACTTTCAATTTTTAAGTGTGACGGTCATATATGGTTGTCTTATCTTGTTTATAAACTTTTGATAATCGTATTGTATGCAAAAAGGCATTTAGACTCGAATGTAGATGATTTGGCAATCTAGCATACTAACAAAATAAGAAAGTATTTGAAATATCTAAATTCATTTCTTAAATCATTAAATGTAAATTAATAACAGGATTGTATGTAATATTTGTTAAATTTGGTATTTTGGCACAATACCTATAATCCTTTTTTTTTGTATTCAGGTGTTACCATGTTTTACTGATTGGTTATTGGTTGGTGTTTGAATCACAGTATTATTACACAATTTGTATCTACGTTGACTATTGAACATCATTGGAAGGTAAGCATTGATTTGCATTTGATAGCTTTTATTATTTTGCTATAATTTTGGTTGAGAATACTTTATTTTTAACTTCTTTGTTTCATTTTCTTTTCATTTGTTGCATGTGTAATTGATATGTGCTTGCGTAATATTATGATTTCAGTATATTTTAGTTTCCCGGCCAATAAAAAGTTTGTAATTTCAGAATAAGATATATCTTTTTTTTAATTAAATTGCCCCAACATGTTTTAATAGAATAGACAAAGATTTATCGTTGGCAGAAAATTACCTTACTTTAATAAACAAAATTAATCACTGCATAATGTTCTTTTAGTAATTGATACGGGACTATTGTTGAAAATTTTATGTTTTATTGCATGGTCTTTAATGTACTAATATTGGCATATTTTCCAGTCTTAATACACGTACATGAACCTGCACTATATATATTATATACATCCAATATATCTTTTATTTCAAACAATACAGATTAATACACTGCGCTCTGATTTAAATAAATACAATACAAACTACTTGACTTTATTATTAAAAACTAATTTGTTTATTTTACGAACGTGTTTTTTGTCATTCCGATGGTAGCACACTTTGTGGCTATTCTTTCTTGTAGATGTTTACTTTCAATCGTGAAGCAGACTTCGTGCAGGTGTTTTTAATGATGACTGAAAAGGGTAGAAATACCCTTTAACGTCGGTGTCCGATGACGTCATTTAAACGAATTCTACCGTGTTTGGTGAGTATCTAATAAATAAAAGGTGTTAAAGAAAATTTACAATTGACAGTAGGACCGCTTGGAATATAAAGTTCTAAGATAGGTTTTATGTACTTAATTTACCATTGTAGCAGCAACAGGGTATTGGATATCTAATCTTCAAGTTTATTGATACGTAAATCAGAGTTGTATTTCCAATAAAAAAAAGTGTGTCATTATGGTTGTTTTAATTGCTAAGCATAATTTACAACAAAAATCTTTAAAGTAATCTTAATTGCCAACTGCAAATAAAAGGAAATATAATCTCAACTATGAACAGTATTGCAAGTCAACACCTCTGTATGCGAAAATATCTGTCCCTTTTAAACCAGCATTCCATTGTTTTTCTGTAGAAGTCCAAATTTCAGGAATTATGAACATTATTGTTTGCGAATTTGTTTGGTTTCTTCAGTTCAAGAGTATGTCACGTTACCAGAGTAATTCTGTGTTAATTGTTTCGTCTATTCGCATTGCATTATTATTGAGCGCATATTCGTAAAATAACCAGATAGTAGGAATCAAATACTTATTACTTCAAATACTACAGAATTTTAAAATATTATAATATCCCTGATTTTGCAAGTTACAGAGAGAAAATCAAACATAATAGATATATGTGAGTGCCAATGAGACAACTGTCCATCCAAATAACAATTTATAAAAGTAAACCAATATAGGTCAATGTACGGCCTTCAACACGGAGCCTTGGCTCACACCGAAAAACAAGCTATAAAGGGCCCAAAGTTACTAGTGTAAAACCATTAATTCAAACGGTCTAATAAGCATATATATATATATAGAACAGGAGCAATGGTCTCCTTCCGACCGTGCAAGGGCTGTATAGCCAGTCAAGGTCGTTAAAAACTTCCATTTGTTGATGGGTCTCCCCATTGAGAACAGGTATCACAAACGCGTCTTTTGTACAGTGGATATTCGTCATTTCTAGGATTTTTAGTCTCTTAGCGGCGAAGTCGAACGGTCCTTTAGGTTGGCACTCCGTCTGTCAGTCTGACGAATCAGTTTTTCCACTTTTTTATCATGCTTAGATATATTTATTTGATATTTGGTTTATTGTTTTACTTTGACATGTTACAGATTAAGTTCAAATTTTGTTCCGGTCTGATGATTATGTGCAGAGTTATGGTCCTTCAAATAATCAGTTTTCCACACTTTTTTCAGCATGCTTAAAGATATTGATTTGGTAATTTGTATATTAGTTGTAATATGACTTGTTACAGATCAAGTTCGAATGTTATTCCAATACAATAAATTTTTAATCGGAAGGGGACCATGCAAATGAATACTCTCAGAATGCTTGTTACTTTTAAGCTAAGTACTTATAACTGCTTATGTTTTAGATTGAGAATGATTGTTTATGTCGTGCTTATAATTGCTGAATGTTGTTGTTTGCTTTTTTTTATATAATAAAGACAATAATTATATATTTAAGTAGATACAGTCAAATAAAAAAGATATGTCTCTGCTTTATTTTTTACAGAGAACGCAGTATGAAAAGACCCATTTGTGGTACCCAATTTGCTAAATGGTGATTTTACTAATATTAAAATATATTCATAATATTATGTTAAATTAACGGAAGGAAAAATAAGAGGACAGCAAGGGCTAATCACAAATTAGTAGACAAATCAGACAAAAAGAAAACCAGTGTCCACAAAACATTACAAATTAAATAAAGATCTGAGAAACACATATTCTAGTAAAAATGTCAAGTGATATATAGTGGCTATGACAGAAAGCAATTCACTGTCAACTTAGACAAATCTATTTCTCAACGGTCAGCAGTCATGCCATATCTCTTTGTTGATTAACTTTTGTAGAAACAAGCAAGCATATGTAAATGCATTTGGGTTTATGCAGTTTATCTGTTTATTAATTAAGTTGCATGTATGTTTTACAAAGGTAAATGTCACCATCTAGTAAAATATATCCTCGATACACATCTACATAATATTTGTACATTAATCAATGATTTCTTCGATTTTATCTCCATGTGTATCTACGTAACTAGTGTATAAACAATATATGACAAAGGTAAATTCACCTTGTAAGTATCTTATTTAAATAGGCTGGTGATTATGCAGATACTGTACTGTGTATATTAAGTAATGTATGATATATCATACGTTTTAAAAGGTATGAAAGGACTATTGTTTTATCCGAGGTTTTATCTTTAAAACTTCATCTCGTGGTAAGTCTTTAAGTGCATTTAAATATGATTAAAATAATTATGGATTAATTGCTATTGATAATGTCAAAGTTCAATGAAAGCATCAATGGCTATTGATGAAAATAAAACGATGTGTTTTTCTTAGAAATCCAATATTCTTTAGCAGCTTGTAATTTAAAAATATATAAATCTATAATTTAGCTGCATGCTCGAACTTGAACTTTCAGGAAATGTTTTGTGTATATGTGTCTGATTTTCTTTCTCTTCCTCTTTTTAATTGTTATATTGCATGTAAAATTGTGATTATGATATTTCCTACGAAACGAACGGATGTGACAGTATAATAGCTAGCTAACATTTTTATCGTATTTGGGAATTCCTATTTTATTTTAGCAAAACACACTTCCTGTATAAATATCTTTTTAGAAGGTATTCACTCACAGTGTACTAGTCAAAATTTTGTGCAATTTCAAAATTTGTAAAATTATCTATATAATAAAGAGTATAATAAGTTAAAGCCTAAATAATACACATTTAGGCTATATGATAGGCGTAAAGGAAATACTTTAAAACAGACACGCGTTGTTATATTTTTCAAATTCTGAAATACATTTAGGTTAAGGTAAGGTTCGACCCGAAATCGTACATGCTACTTTTGTAAAAATATGATACGACCTATAAATGACAGTACCTATAGCTTTGTTTGGCATGTTTATCAACATTTTTGTGAAATTTCGTTGCCTATTCACCATGACCCGCTAACTGGGATTCATATTTTTTTATTATCAGGGTAAATAAATCTATGCTCTTGAAAAAAGGCGAAAATGGAAAAAGTTAAAGAACACACAGTTCATATCATAAATCAAGGCGATGGAATGGACTCTGTTCAAGTTTGGCAGGCCTATGCCATGTGTGCAATTAGCATCATGTTAATGCTGGCAATCAGATCAGTTGTGACAAAGTTTGGTAAACCGAAAACTTTAAAAGATGGTGTGTCCTTTTGGAAATGGAGAAATATTCTTATTTCCTGGATCCATGCTGTCATTGTTGGTACTTGGGACTTTATGTGGCAAGTATTAATCTTTATATAGAAAATCGTGCTGAGCTGTTTAAACCCATGTAAATTCAAGTAAAATGTTTTTTTCATAATGTGTAAGTGATAGAATTGGAATGTTTTTTTATTGTTTGACGTCGCAGTTTTTATATTATATATAACCTAGCACCTACATATATTTTTAGACACATAAATTACATAGACGTACCGTATGCAATTCAAGGTTTTACTCAAAGTTAAAGTATTTCGTTTACAGTTATATTTACCTTTAAAAAGTCGTCTCATTGTGTGCATTGAATGTTTAGTTTACAAAAAATATACTAAAAGTACTTGGATTATTTCGCTTTAACCAGAACTTGATTTAGTCTTAGATACTTGTTTTTGGCTTTAAACTAGTTATTAGTAACTGCGAGTATTCTCACAAATTTACTTAGTGTCTTTTTTGTTGTGTGATGTACAGGTACACTACCACGGCTGGTTGATGTTTGCATTGTCTGTTTTCTGCTTTGTTTCGATCTGATGAATTAATCCCTTTTCAACTGATTTTGATACGACCGGCGTCGTCCTCGTCCGAAATCATTTGGATTCCAGAAAATAACTTGAGTAAAGGTGTATGAATCTTTATTAAATTGCACCACAGATTCTATACTACAAAAGGAAGGTTGGGGTTGATTTTATGGGTAATAAGTTTTCCTCTTCAAGTGAGTATAGTAGATACTATATTTGCAATATCAAAGGCAACTATGATTGATTCATGTAATGAGTGTAAGGCACTGTAATCTGTGCATGGATGTCTGACAGTGTTCATCTGAACTTCATGTCATTTCTATGTTCATTGATAATGTGAAGTTTATGTAATGTTTATAGTCCTTTATGTAGTAGAGAATTGATAAGAAGTAGTGGATTCGTAAACGATAATCAACGAAGCGACTTGTGTTCAGCAAGGTCCATTTTAAACATTTTTTTATAGTAATTGGTTATATTTTGTTCAAGAAATCCGGAATTTGTTAAGCAACACTACAGAATACCAGCTTATACATTTCATAATTATAATAGATCAGTTCCATTAAAACATTTTTTTCTGTTTTAGATACTATATGAAGTAAAATCACAAAAATACCAAACTCTAGTGGCGGATCAGGGGGGGGGGGGGGGGGGGTGGGGTGCGCACCCCCTATTTTGCGATCAATGCATTTGTATCGGAATTGTTAGCACCCCTTCGAAAATTCCTGCACCCTGCAATTCCGAGAATCAAAACGAAGTTCCTAATCAAATGCTAACCAAAACTAAAACACATCAAACGCATCAAACAAATGGATAACAACTGTCATATTCCTGACTTGGTACATACATTTTCTTATGTAGAAAATGGTGGTTTATAACATTCAGTATTTTTGTTTGTTTCATATTTTTTGTTTTCTTACAAACAATACTTGTTATTATCACTGGTGGTAAGCGGATGGTCGTAACTAAAAGTTACGACCATCCGGAGATGGGAGGCAACTCTAGGGATAAGTTTTTCTTTTCAGATTTTCGTGCAGTAAAAGGTTCATTTGAGCCAAACGGCTTGTCTCATACATACTACTTAGCAGTTCGGTGATATTGAAACCAAATTTGATGCATTAAAACATTCCATTTTCGTAAAATAGTCATTCAAAAATTCGAGCATTATGGTCGTAACTAAAAAAACACAAATGCTAGGTATGGTCGTAACTCTGTTTTAAATAAGACCGAATAAGGCAATTCAAGAGTTTTAAACTTTTCTTTTATTATATGCATATATTATATGATGTATTTCTGAAGATTTTTTTTTTTACATACATCGTAAAATAAAGCAATTTCAATCCGTGAAACACTTATTAATTCAAAATTTTAAAAAGTTTTTAAATATTATTTTTGGGTGGAATTTTGATTAAAGTTTGATTTAAAATCCCAAATTTTTAAAATGTTTTCGACCAAACAAGGCAAGTCAAGAATTTTAAACGTGTCATTTGTTATATGAATATATTATATTGTATATTTGTGAAGTTGTTTTCACCAAATAATAAAAACTAAAAAAATTAATGATTTTAAGAAAAGGCATTTTTATACGACTGCAAAAAAACAAAAACAAAATATTTTTTGGATCGTTTAATTGTATGGTGTTGTCGTCTGCGTCGTCGTCGTCGTCCGAAGACACATTGGTTTCCGGACAATAACTTTAGTTTAAGTTAAAAGATCTTTATGCATATTTTTTTTCATTACCACTAAAGGAAGCCTGGGATTAATTTTTGGGGACGATTGCCCCAACCGTTTAGGATTTAAGGGGCCAAAAAAAAGCATTTTTCTAGTTTCAGAATAATAATTTTTTGTATAGATATTTCTATTGCTCTAAAATTGTACCACAATGTTAAATACCACAAGTAGAAGGTTGGGATTCTTTTTACGGGTTATGGGGCAAAAAATTTAGGAATTAAGGGCCAAAAGGGGCCCAAAACCAGTATTTTTCTTGTTTCCAGACAATAACTAGTGTGTAAGGGTATGGATCTCTCTGAAATTGTACCACAATGTTCCATTTAAGGTGGTACCTAACACTTTCACCAAAAATAATTTGGCTCGTTTAATTTAAATTAAATTTTGACAAAGTATTTACTTTGACCCTTTAACAAAAATATAAAAATTTCAAAAATTTTGAACCAACCGTTTTGTAAGAAAAATACACTGGTTATATAGCAGTTTGACAAGCACCAATTTTGATCATTAAGAAGCTTAATATTCCCTTTACAACACAACGTAATTAAAACGTTTAGCGGACTTTTCAGAGTTATCTCCCTGTAGTGTTGGTATTACCTTAACAAAGGGAAAATGGGATTGAGTTTGGGGTTAATTGCCCCCAGACATATAGGAATTAGGGGCCAAAAAGGGCCAAAAAATTCATTTTTCTAGTTTAAGACAATAACTTGTGTTTAAATGTATGGATCTCGCTGAAATTGTACTACAAGGTTCCATACAACAAAGGAAAGGAAGGCACTGAGTTTTGGGTTTAATGCTCCAAAGGGGGCTTTCAATAAGTTTGGGGGGGTTTACAATTTTTTAAGGGATGCATATATTTTTTTCTCTTCAAATTTCAAATTTTTGAAAAGTTTTAAAGATGAAATCTTCAATTTCACACTGACAGTAACGAACAATAGATTTGCAAAGTTTTTTTACCACATTTATTTTGTGTCAGAAACCTTTATTATGTCAAAAATTGTTTGTAGCAAATCATATATGACATCTGAGTATATTATTTTTACTTTTAAAATACATTAATAAAAGTTTGTCTAAATACTCAAGTTACGGTCATCTTTCAAAGTTACGACCATCTTGTGTCGGTTACGACCATCATCCAAAATACTATAGTTGAATTTACGACCATCACACATTTAAAGTTACGACCATCATGCTCAAATTTTTGAATGACTATTTAACGAAAATTGGAATGCTTTTATCTATCAATTTGGTTTAAATATCAACGCACTCACGATAAGAGTATATGCGACAAGGGGTTTTGCTCAAATGAACCTTTTACTGCACGAAATAGGAAAAGAAAAACTTTTCCCTCGAGTTGTCTCCCATCTCCGGATGGTCGTAACTTTTCGTAACTTTTAGTTACGACCATCCGCTTACCACCAGTGATTATTACTGTTCGTTTCCCTTCTCCGTTTTTGAAAAGGTTGTATTTGTATAAAATAAGTTTACCTTGTGTTTCCTTTCTTATTCTGAACCACTATTATATGTCAGTCGTTTCGTGTCTATTGTACGGAATTGCATGAATTGCATTACGATAAAACGACAGTGAAAGGACGATATATTGATTATCTATTATTTATGTTTTCTTTACCATTTTAATGATTAATTGATAAATGTAAAGAATTAATTAAATTACATTGAAGTTGATTATTTTTTGTGTGCATAAAAACACCGTTCTTATAGGATTATGATATAAGTGGACCAAATCAACCGTAAATGTTCCCAACATTTTTTATGCCATATTTACATGTCTATGTTTTTGTATTTAAGTATGTTATGTTTTTTCTTTCCAGTTTATGGTGGTATCCTGATCTCTTCCAGGATCCAGTGTTTTATATAAACAACGTTATGTACCTAATGGTGCCTTTTTCTATCGGTATTTATTCTTTCTCCTTGAGTTTATATATAGCATTGAACGTCAGATTATATTCAAAACTTATTTATTTCACAGGCACTTTTCTCCAAAAAAAAATTTAATATATAATATAACACAAAGGTACGTAGGATTTTGTTATTAGACAAATGCTTGTGGTTATTTTCTAATATTTAGTACTACAATACTGTTAAAATTACACTCAAAATATACGTGTTAAAATTCTTCAGAGTTCGAACTTTAAAAATGACCTATTTCTATTCTAACATTTTATCAAATGGTTGTATATTGTTGATGTCGAGTGAAAAATATTACACATATAACCAAGACACTAACAGATTTACAAGAAATCAAATAGGTAGAATCAGGAAAGATTGTCGAAGTTCGGAACGGTTAAGGAGTAGGTACAGTAAGGGTCGATTTTGACCTCAAATTTCAGTTTCATCTATCGTGAGATTTTGGACACTTTTTAAACACTTAAGTGTCTATTTCAATTGATTCGATTAGTTTATGTGAAAGATTTTTTTAACTGATTCAGCTCCGATTCAAGCTTATATATGAAAATTCTATCAAATGTGCCAAAAAACGTCACTTTTCAGATGGTTTTTGTCAAAAATGAAATGGCCGCATCCGTGTTCATCCTCAACCTTTATGTATGTTATATATTATCATCAAATTTAACTTACATTTCAATATTATGAACGAACACGAATGCGGCCACTTTCATTTAAGACGGAAACCGTCTTAAATTTAACTAAAATGCTAAAATTGTGAAGATTAAAGTAATTTAGCATGACTTAATGATGCTAGTACACGATATATGTGCATTGTATTGTCAAAAACAGCCCATATTTATGTAGCAGAAGCATTCTACTTTCCAATTAATAGCTAAAAGATTACATTTTCACAATTTTGTAAAACTGCTAAATTTTGGGGCCAAAAAGGGTCTTACTGAACCTACTCATTTCGACTGTTACTGAATTATGATTGGGACCGAAAAATAGAGCAGGCCATATATGTGAACACATGATTATTTAACATGTACAGAGCATGGAATTTTGCCTTCATGAGGCAACGGATTAGACATCCCAATTTCGATCAACTGTGCTGTGTTTATATATGTGTATTTCCTGCACAATGAAACATATAATCAGAGATACTTGGTTCAATTTCCATACCCCATGATTTCCTCGGAACCTTTTTTTTAAAGCAATTTTCTCTATCACAAGTTATTCTGTATCCAGGAAGTCTAAATGATACAACAGTAACAAGCTCCAGTTTTTGAAATCGTTTTGTCTTACACTTAACCATTCTTGAATGTTTTATTTATTTTGGTAAAAAATTCACGAAAACGCCACAAAGAAAGAGTAAGCCATGCATTTTTTTGTAAAACAAAATATAACAGAAATGTACGAGTCTTTCTTTTTAATAATTTTTTGGTGCTAACTTTCATGACATACATAAAGAAGTTACGGTAACGTATTTGTCACGTGATAATATAATACAATAGCAAGTTTCTATAAAATTAAAATCCCACAAATACCGAAATCCGAGGAGAATCAAAACGGAAAGTACCTTATCAAATGGCAAAATCAAAAGCTCGAACACATCAAACGAATAGATAACAACTGTTATATTCCTGACTTGGTGCAGGCGTTTTCTTATGTAGAAAATGGTGGATTAAAACTGGTTGTATAGCTAGCTGAACCTCTCAATTGTATGACAGTCACATAAAATTCCATTATATTGACAACGATGTGTGAACAAAACAAAAATATATGACAGGTAAAAATCTCTATAAAAACTAACAAATAGTTAACAAAGAACACAAAAGAGCATATAGACAAAACACATAAGCAAAAATGAAAGACGAAAAATACAAAAAAAAAATTACCATAGCACAATGACGGGATTTACAAGTACCGAGCCAAACGCTAAAACTCCGATATAAGGTTGAAAAAGAACAAGATATTTTAAAAAATTGAAAGATTCAAATGCAGTATTTATCTCACCTTAATGTCTGAATTATCATTATAAGTGTTGTAATTTTAGAGTACCTTTTAATATATGAAAGCTGATCAGTCGATTTAGTTTTTTTCTGAATTAACTCTTAAGACTTTCAGACTTGCATACTTCAATTCAGTCATCACCTATATTTTATGAAATATTTCAGGCTATTTTCTTTTTGATCTTTATGATATGATGACAAATGAACAACAACTCATTGACTGGGAAATTGTACTACACCATGTACTTGTAAGTTGAAACAATATACTATTTAGTTTTCAGTGAACGCATGCACATTACTATACAACTTACACTCAATCATCTAAAGATTTCTGGACAGTTTTACTTCCGGTTGTGATTTCCGCAGTGTGCGGAATATGTTAGAAGTTAAGCAGCGACTTGTATACATATAGCCTTTGGGCAGTTTGCTGCGATCACCTGGTACATAAACCTTTAAAACGCTGTCAAACGTGCAGTATATTCTTTTTCTTTGTTAATTTCACTAACGTCATATACAATACACGATGATTAAAAAGGCATTAGCTGTCAAATTCAAATTCACTGATTTGACTCAAATTTCTCATATTTGATTTATAACGTACTAAAACGTATATGCAAATTATGAAGAGTCTAAACAATTTACGAAGCACGGAATCGATCATATGTATCAATATTTCATTTGTATTCTAGTCGACGCACTCTAGGTCAACATCGAAGTGACCTCCGAAGATTGTCGACGGTCATATAATCATATATAATCATACACAAAAATAGATAGCGAACTAGCTCAATTTGCTTTTTCTAGGTCTGTTTGATTTCATATTATAGGTTTAAACATATGTTTATATCGTTTTACCTGTATGAGAATGAAATTTTGTAGAAAAAAAATCAGTTAACCAAATTAATTGCCCTTGTTTTACTTCAAAATGATGACATTCTTTTCTTAAAATTGCTGAACCCGCTTATTTCCTGCGAAACCCATCTCTAGTTCAGGTGTTTTATTAAAGTTCACATGAATGCGAATTTCATGAGGTCGAATTATTCTGTTGCAAGTTTCTTTGCTTATTTTGACAAAATTTAACCAAACTGGCTGTTAAAAGTTAATTGCTCCCTTAGTGTGTGTACGGGTATACTTTTAGTATAGAAGAAATATAAAACAGGGGAAATCATTACATGCATGGTCAATTTAATTCCATTACAATATAAACCACATATAATACTGCACTAATACTTAAGCATCTTTTCTGACTATGATTAATTTATGTTTGAATTCAATGTTAGTAGAACGAAATGTTTATTTTTTTAATCTTTTTTCAGCTTAGTACCGTGATGATCTATTCATGGACTAACAAGTTGTGTATTGCTTACAGTGTAATACTACTTACATCTGAAATAAACAGTATTTTCCTTCATCTACGAAAACTTCTACAGTTCACAAAGGTTAACTTCAATTCCTGGCTCTATCAGTTAGTAGCAATGCTGAACTTGTTTACGTTTATAACTTGTCGTCTGTTCCCTCAAAGTCGTCTGATGTTTGGTTTCTACACAGATGGACATCGTATCTCAAAAAGCTACTTTATTCTATTATTGTTAACTTATCCAATTGGGTTTGTTATAAATATAGTTTTATTTTGGAGAATACTTAAATCAGATGTGTTGAGACGATTGAAAGGTAATGGTAAATTACGGAATAAGATGGAGTAGAAATGAATCGTGCAAATACAGCACCCTCCACATAAGGTAATAAAACTTTCTAGTCGCAGTGTGATTTTGTAATAATAATAGTAACATTACCAACAAGGTCAATATTTACCCATCGAGGAAAATATGGTAATTTGCATTTAGATATATACATAACATGATTTTATTTGTTTGATCAATGATGGATTGTTTATTTTTTATATGCCCGTTTACGGGACGTATTATGATATACCGTTGGCCGTCCGTCCGTCGTCAACTTGTCGAACATAAACTAAAAAATGCTTTTACTAACTAATTTGAATGTTTATATCTATTGAGGTGAGCTCCCTTTCGTTTTTTATAAATTTTAGATTTGACGTTTCTGAGATCTTGGGGTTTTTCATAACAAAAAGGGGGATTTTCGTTTTTGGACAATTATTCATAAATGATTTTGAGTAGTTTTCCTTCAGCTTTGATGAATTGTTTATATCTATTGGCTTGGGCTTCCTTGCTTTGATTTTTAATAATATCAGATTTTATGTTTCTTAGTTATGGAGTTTTTATTCATTAAAAAAAATATTTTCCAGATCAGGAAACTATGGTGAATTGTTTATATCTATTGATGTAAGCTCCCTATTGATTTTCATAAATTTCGAATATGACGTCTAGATATTGTATCATGCGATCATAGCGTAGCTGTTTATAAGTGTCTATGTTTTGCTTACGAATATATATGTGTGTAATATAGTCGTACCCTGGTCAGTTTTGGAACGGTATATTTCGGGACTCGGAATTGAAACATTAATAAAGAAAAAATATATGAAACTTATAAAATAATTAAAAACAATAGACATTCGTTTGAGACCAATGCACATTTCAGTAAAACTTCCATCTTAAAACAAGTTAATATACTCTTAACAATCATATTTAGTCCTGGTATCTATGATTAGTTTATTTATTGCATTCATAACTTCATCATGGTTCTATTTATAACTATAAACAATTACAGTTTAGACAGAAATGGCCAAGTAACTACTTAATATGAATTGAGGATAGCATAACTGTTGTGAGGTATGCTGAGATCGACAACGAACCTAATTTCAATTACTTCTTATTTTGGGAGTTCATCCGAACATTTTGAATTCAAAAAAAAGTTGTCCTATTTTCTGACATACGTCACTTTTAGGTTGTTGGGGATGTAGCATATTCGCCAGCCAAGGATAACGATCCACTACCCTCCTCTTCACCCTTGGCGGATAAAGCAAACATTTGAGATAACAATGTTGTGCCATCTTTCGGTTGATTAAAGCCACGCCCATTCCGAATACATTATTCTTTACCAGCGGAAACACTTTTTACACTTTGTAGAGGTGTAAACTATGGTAGCGTCTAGTTTACAAACTTTGTGAATCAGGAAATGAAAATATACGTTGACATTTCAACATTTGTGCAAAATCATACACAGGAACTTCTCTTAGTTGTTCAAAAATAATTCTCAATTAATATCCTCGTATGTTTTAAGGGTAAAGACTTGTTGCACATTCGGCACGTGGCAATCATGTTTACCTACATTTTTTTCACATTTACACGTTATCATGTTAAAGGCGATTTTTTTATTGGACGCAACCAATTACTCCTGCAGCCATTGAAAATCATTACCCCGTGGATCCGAAATTCTCTTTTATTGCCAAGAGCGGAGAGGAGGGTGGATCGTAACCCTTGGCAAGCAAAGATGGCCGGAGATGTCATTTCGTTCATCGAATGACAAGTGTTTTGCGATAAATGATTTCAGGCACTGTGCAGTCATCTAACGAGCGCTGGCTTAATGCCGAAAACAATTCAGCACCCTGACTTCACGTCATAAAACTACGCAATTTGTGCTCAAAACAAAACATCCAGTCTTTTCATTGGTTGATTTCTGAGTCGTAGTACGATAATCGTGCTCAGAAGTTCTATAACCGTTGGTGCTGGAATATAATGCTGAATGTATGACATCCAATTAAGGAATTGAATGCTTCTTTTTGTAAATTTATTGGGGTGTAAAAGCTTTGATCGAAATAAAAATATGCACAAGGTCAACACTTACAACCCTTTAAATTAGTAAAAGAAGCATTGAATACTTACTGTTTGTCTTTTTCATTTTTAGCCATGGCATTGTCAGTTTATTTTAGATTTATGAGTTTGACTGTGCCTCTGGTATCTTTCTATTCTCTTTTATAATTACATAATCTTTCTATCAAGTTTTTCTTTAATTTAACTGTACCTGTGCACTTTATTGTGGAAGCTCGTGTCATCATGTATGTTGCATTTCAGATTGACGCGAGAATACTGTTAGCCAATCAAAATAACGTATTCTAATGAAACATACATGTAATTTAATGTCAATTTATTGCAATTGTTCTTGTATTCTGTCAACGTGTAAAAAAGAAGATATTATTTAAAGTTGAATAATTTAATTTTGGATGTAACGCGTCTTCTGATTGGCTGACGTTATTTTGTTATCAGCCCATAGACATAATTTAGTCATGTGACCGTGACGTCACCAACGTTTTTTCATGGCTTTGTACGGTTTAAAATGGAATTTAGAATTAAATTAAAAGAAATGACTGCTACGCGCGTTATTCAGTGTGCACCAAATTTTTTATGTTATTTCTTCATAGACAGAAAAAATATTACAGTCATTCCTTTAATAACTAACTTTGTAATTTCTGTAAAATAATATGGACGCCACTTTTTTAAATCTGGTGTATGTATTTTCAAGTTGTTGGTCGTCCTTGAACAATAATTGCCTACATCCTTTTTATTTAAACTTTCGATGGATGGTTGTCGCTATGTCAATCATACCACCTCTCTTAAATAATGCAATTTAACATTTTCATAGATATTTCTAAAATGAAAAGTTCATTAAATACTTTCATTGGAATATTTCTAATTTCTGCAACATTAATCTTTTACTGGCTTTTAGATTCTAAAAGACGTACAGAATTAAAATTATATATATGACAATAAAATTGAAATAATTTATATGAAGGAAATAATATAAATACTTCCAGCTTTTGCAAAATCAGAAATAAATCTATTACATTAAGTTTGTAAGCAAAAAAGTTTTATTTTACTATTGACATTATTTGTGTGTTTGTATACACATTTTCAGATATAAAATTTACCTGCTGTTAAGAAACAAATGAAAAAACTTAATCCATTTCGCGTTATACCAATTCTAGTGCATTTCGCGGATTTTAAAATTTTCTTATTTACTTGATGTGGATTAATAAAGATTTACTTATTCGCACGATTTATATTCGCGTTATTTTTCTCCTCGCGATAATAAATCGCTCCGAAAATAAGTTGGTAAAGTTTACAGTACTTGCAAAATCTTCATAATAAAACATTTGAAATATCACAGAATCGTCCTCTGCAGGCAGACGCCTTTCAATCAAAGTAGGCTTTTGTGTCATATATCATTACAATGATCCCGCCGGAAGTCTCTGTAAGCATGATCTATAATGAAAATCCATTTTTCTTGGTGTATAACCATATTTTATTTGACAGAATAAATCTAGACTATAATGAGTTGCTTTAGTTGTATGTCTGAATCATTGTGTACACTTGATATATTTTTGTGCAGAATTTTTTATACCTACATGTAACTGTTAATTTGAATTACTTAGTACTGCACTGTTTTTTTAACATCAAGAATTGTTGTATATTTATTGATACTAATAAAACATTGTTTAACGTCTACTAACTCAATATGTGTATATTCAGAAAAAAAAATTCCGGATATACATTTAAGGAAAGTGTGTAATTCGCATAACTTTGTTAACTAACGTATTGTATTTGTAAAATATTGTTTCCTTAAATAAGTTTTATGATTAAAAGATTAGAACTACATTTGAGTTTCGTCTTTTGCAAGCTAAAGGGTAATTTCTGGTTGCAAACGCAACAGAAACATCGCTGTTTACCAAAAGCCGCGTGATTGCGACAGAAGCTACATAAATACGTGGCTCTGTATTTATAAATCCCGTCATTGTGTATTTGTTTTGTACTATGGTAAACTTGTGTGTTTCTTGTCTTTGATTTTTCTAATATGATTGGTCTTTATGCCGTTTTGTGCTTCTTTGTAACATATTTGTGTGGGTTTTTTTTTTTGTGATTAAGATTATAACACAATGTTGACTGCTGTACCCCTATTTTTGACATTTTCACCTGTTTGTTTTGTTCACGCATTGTTCTCAATATAATGGAATTTGATGTGACTGTCATACAAGTGAGATAATTAGCTAGCTATAAAAGTAGGTTCAATCAACCATTTTCTACATAAGAAAATGCCTGTACCAAGCAAGGAATATGACAGTTGTTATCCATTTGTTTGATGTTTTTGCATGAGCGTTTGGTTTTGCACTTTCCGTTTTGAATTTTCCTCGGAGTTCAGTATTTTTGTGATTTTTCTTTTTACATACCATATATTAAATGATCTTAAATCTTTGGTAGAGGGTTGATTTCACTCCCTCCTTTGTTTAGGTGAAAGACATTATTGGATTTCCTATTGCATTCCATGACAGTAGAAAATTCAAGTGGATGCCATCCTAGTGCGATCTACTGTTAAATGTCCACCGAAGAAAACAAATTGTTAATAAATTAAATATCATAATTACTTCAACTCTCAGTTTCTCTGATTTGCATCTCATACACACATAAAAAGCTACTATTACAAAAGACTCATAATGCATAGTTTTAGTTTTATTCAAAAATATTAATATAAAAATAAGAATACTTTTAAAAGTTTACTAAAATCAAATAAAAATAGAATATAAAAACTTTGCTTCAGTCATCAAACAATTAAGGCATAGCGTGTCTGTTAAAAGGTACACCAATTCAAGCGAGTCTATAAAAGTAACATCACCTCAAGCTGTCTTTAAATGATACATCAATTCTTGTATCATATACACTTCGGCATGCATATTGAATTCATTTTACTAAAGTACGGTTAATGTGTTCTTTCAAGAGCGTTAGCTAAGGGTTGTAGTCGAAGACTGTCGTATAACAGATTTTGGCTATAGTTTTTAGTTTTACAGATGTATAATACTCATAGGATAATAGTAATCTGTGCGCAATACACTACTGTGTTTAGACAGGTACATTTTCGATACATAGTATAGAAAGTTCCTGGTTTAGATAACATTACATATCATCCCTTTGAGAATGATGTAAATAAAACACGATTTCAAATGAAAATGAAACACTCGGGTTCAAAGATGAGAATCTTGTCAAATAAAAGTATTTCTGTTTTGAATGATTTTCTAAACGTTCACCCATAAAATCAATCTTCCTTTTTACTGTTTGATTTGTTAGGGATAACCGTTTTATCTGCCTTTAAGGATCTCAGAACATCTGATTTGAATATTCTCCAGAATAGAATCACATTGATTATAAATCCTGGAGGAAATATTATGCTCAATGTTACCATATACATTCGTGGAAGTTTATGACCATCTATGTAGAAACCATTTAGTATACGACACTGTGGAAGCAAACGACACAATATAAATGAAATCAGATTCAACAAAGATGTAGTTCTGTATATTTTTGTCTCATATCCAACGGTAGAAAACTGCAGCATTTTCCGAAAATGAAGAAATATGCTGTTTATTTCAGCCATCAGTGCTAAAATGCTGTATCCAAGACACACTTTCGCTGTCCAGTTGTATGTAAAACCAATTAAGACCTATAAAAAACATAAAAAAAAGAAAGATAAATTAACATTAAAGTATTCCTCGGATTAAAACAATTATATGTGCATGGGTAAACGTCAAAAAGTCAGAACCCTCCTACACAGAACCAAAAGACATATAGAGGTCAACAAAAGACCTTCAACAGTAGACGAGTCTATACAATATAGCGGAAATAGATAAAGGCAACAGTAGTATACCGATGTTCAAAACTCATAAATCAAATCCGGGTCACAAACCAAAACCGAGGGACACGCATTAAATATAAGAGGAGAATGACGACACATCATTAAAATGTAACACACACAGAAACGAACTAAGCATTAGACAAAATCCGATGAGAATAAAAAATATAACATCAAAACTAAATACACGCATTTGGGATAGAAAAGTACCGTGACACGTCTTATAATAATGTGAATCCACACTCAAATATAAGAGGAAACAAACGACACAAAAGAAACACAACGTTAAAACGTAACACACACAGAAACGAACTATAATATAACAATGACCATATTCCTGACTTGGTACAGGACATTTTTAAAAGAAAAAAATGGTGGATTGAACCTGGTTTTGTGGCATGCCAAACCTCCCGCTTTAATTGCCATGTTAAATATAACTTTAAAATGACAACATAACACTACAGGACTACAATACAAATAAATAGATTATAGGAGAACATATTTGACCAAGAAACACACGAATTATAGCTAACAGAAGGCACCAGGTTTAAAATTTAATACGCCAGAAGTACGTTTCGTCCACACAAGAATTACTAGTGACGCCCAGATACAAAAGTTTTTGAAAGCCAAAACAAGTAGAAATTGAACAGCATCGAGGACCAAAAGTTCCAAAAAGTTGTCCCAAAAACGGCAGGGTTTTATACCCAGAGGTTCCATACTATTCAACCCATAATCGAACACATAATAAACCTAGTCTTTACAAATAATTGTGTTTCGTACAAAATCAATTCAAATTCTGATGACGTGTGTTCCAAGGATTTAGGGGGTTTTAACGGTGTATTGGCAAGAAGATTTTTTGAGAGGTTAATGTGTCTATCGTAAAATCTTTATTAAAGTGCTGTAACTTATATGTGTATGTATGTACTAAACTTGCCTCGTTGTTAAACTACGTTACTGTAACAGATACAATGTTGATATGAAAATCAGATGTGGCAAAATAATCAGTTTATTGATGGTGGACACAAACTGATAGAAGTGGTAAAAGATTTAAATCAACCCGCGTGTTTAAATGTTGTGATTGTATTAAATATAAACAATTGCACAATATATAATTTGTTTTACTGTTCACTACATTCTAAACCACAATTTACATCTAACAAATTGACAGTACCCCAAAATGAGACCACCCTTCAAGAAATGAAGCATCTAAGCCTTCTACCTTCTGAAATATAAAGCTTTATACAAAGTTTACATCGCCGCCGCCGCTAGACAGTAATACCAAAGTCTTCCGTACTACAAATTAAGTCGCAGGCGAAACAAAAATCCTATTTGTTAAAGTATACTTACCAATACATGATGTAAAGTTACTTCCCAGTTTGATAGAAGTGTTCCATTCATCATATTATCTATTACATCATACAGAAAATAGCCTGAAAAAAAATTACCAAGTTAAAGTTGACCGTTATGTAATAACCGTTTCACAAATGATATCGGATATGTTCCTTACGTCGTAACTACAATCCCCTTTCCTTTCATGAATGTGACCTACCGAATTAGACTATTTACCGGATTTGTAATCACATAAGCAACACGACGGGTGCCACATGTGTAGCAGGATCTGCTTACCCTTCCGGAGCACCTGAGATCACCCCTAGTTTTTGGTGGGGTTCGTGTTGTTTATTCTTTAGTTTTCTATGTTGTGTCATGTGTACTATTGTTTTTCTGTTTGTCTTTTTCATTTTTAGCCATGGCGTTGTCAGTTTGTTTTAGATTTATGAGTTTGACTGTCCCTTTGGTATTTTTCGTCCCTCTTTTAATGTAAACAAAATATTTATAAAAATTAGAAGATGTGGAATGATTGCCATTGAGACAACAAGAGATCAAATGACACACATATAATCAAAGTGATGGAAATCACTCATGGAAAGATTTCATATCGGTATGGCTTGGACAAACAAGAGCATTAATAAAGCACTCTTTCTGACAACTGCATTAACTGTAGGTCTTTATAAAAAAAAGTGCTTTTCCAGTATGAAGATTAAATGAGCTCAATTTAACTCTTAAATTGCACAATTTATTTAAACTGCAGTTTATATCTTAAGCAAATATTATTCCCTGTTTTGAATATGTTTTTAAAAAAAAACGCAAATCAAAAATTCAACTCGTAAATTTTACCAACTATTCTGTTTAGGCATAGTAAAGACCAACAGATAAACTTAAAGCTAAGAACTTTAAAGTGTCAACACAAATAATCTAAATAAGTTGTTTTGAAGCATTTTCTAAGTTGAAACAAAGGTTATATGACATTGAAGATTAAAAGTTGTAGAGAGCCTTTTGATCTATTTATAAAGTATTTTCAGCACAGGGCGTTGAAAATGTACATTTTCAATGTAAACAAACTAAAAAAACAAACTTCTTTTATTGAAATGTGGATTCTTTCTTGATTGCAAACATATATATTCACTTCTTAAAAATATTCAAATGCCTAAAATTGACATAGATATTTGACCAAAAAAATGATGTCAATCGTACTAGTATTGTATCAATACTCAATTACTTTATCTAATTAAAAAAGCCTGCACATCAACATATCTTAATGAGATACATTCTTGAATGAACTGCTCCAAAAATATACCCATTTTTTTCACAGTTTATATGTGTATTATGTGCACATACATGAGAACTAAAGGGAACTATATTTCAGTGTGAATACATAAATTTAGTAGCTAACCTGTCGTGTTGTTACGGAGGCCGGTGCCTTATGAAAGATTTAGAACAAAATCCAATCTTTCCAAAAACATATATCATAGGCCACCCTACGGCGTTCAACAACGAGTAAACCCCATACCGCATAGTCAGCAAGTCAAAAAATGACAATAACTCATAAACTCCTTAGTTAAACAGTGCAAAGAAGAAAAACTAATGACCTAATGACGATTATAGGAACAATTAATATTCCCCATTGAATATAATAGCGATTTTTCCACTATGCCAGTTTGTTGAATGTCATAAAAAAATTTTGATGGAAGATGGTCACACACAGGCAATTGGTCTTTTCAATCATTTACAGTGTAGCATCGGATGGAAAGAAATGCCACCCTCTCGATCGATATTAAGGGTACCAGGTACAGAAAAATGAATACATTTCCAAGGAAGATGATAAAAACAATGAACAGTTATATATCAAATCTATAAATAGACATGAAAATTGTAATAAAAAAGCAATGAAGAAAAACATATGATAAACAAAAGTTGTACACGTTATATTTATAAAAAAAAAAAGATGTCGTATAAATGGCGTACACGTGTATGTAAGCAGTTATAGGTCACTTTTGTCTTTCTTATCCTGATCATACTAAACCTTTTATTGGTGTATTCTTATGCATGTACTTCGGTGAGGTTTTGGAAGTTGTCTCAGCTAGATGTTCGGACTTCTTGTTTTTTTCCTACGATACAGGTTAAAATATTTTGTCCCAAAATACCCATTTTTCGTTTCATATAAGACTTCAA
This sequence comes from Mytilus edulis, assembly GCA_019925275.1. Lineage (NCBI taxonomy): Eukaryota > Metazoa > Mollusca > Bivalvia > Mytilida > Mytilidae > Mytilus > Mytilus edulis. Next base: position 53,908,475 of record CM034353.1, read on the forward strand.
TAGCTCATCACATGTCATTTGCCAAAATGTAAGCAGACTCCATATTTTTTTCTTTCGATTTGAAACCCAAATATGAGGTAAAAGTCTGAGTCAGCCTATTCCCGACATTTTTTAAAACTCAAATGCTGCATTATCAATCAATATTTTAGGCTTAATTTGTTCATTAACTAATGTTCTTTCTGCTGAAAGTATCAATTCTAAATTCTTGAATGCCTTTTAAAATTGCACCTTAGTACATCCTTAAACATACTGTAAAACATTTTTAATGGTCACCTCATTGTTTCAAATTTTTTTAACACTTTAAATGAACAAAATTAACTGACCGTCGCTTAAATGTAAATGTAAAATTTTCATATATAAAAAAGAAGATGTGGTATGATTGCCAATGAGACAACTATCCACAAAAGACCAAAATGACACAGACATTTTAAAACAACTATAGGTCACCGTACGGTCTTCAACAATGAGCAAAGCCCATACCACATAGTCAGCTATAATACATCTTCGCTAGCCAAGGGTTACGATCCACTCCCGCTCTTCAGAGAGCGGGAGTGGATCGGAACCCTTGGCTAGCGAAGATGGCTATAATAGGCCCCGATAAGACAATGTAAAACAATTCAAACGAGAAAACTAACGGCCTTATTTATGTAAAACAATGAACGAAAAACAAATATGTAACACATAAACAAACGACAACCACTGAATTACAGGCTCCTGACTTGGGACAGGCACATACATAAATAATGTGGCGGGGTTAAATATGTTTATTCAAAAAATATACGTTATAGAATCAAAAATGTTCCTCCAAATTATTAAAAATTTAAAGGAAAGGAACACAAGGCAGCATGCAATTAAAGTGTCCTCTTGCTAATGTTCAGAATGATGAGATCTAACTACTGTCCCTTCATACCAACACTGATTTTGCCTTTAATTTTGAATATTATAATGGACAAACACCATTTTTTTTACCAATATTTTATGTGTTCGAGTTGACAGATTTTAAGCAAATAGCAACTCTAAAGGGCATATATAAATATACATGTAGTATTTAAAAAATAAAATATAAACAAGATCTATTTGGATACATAAAAGCTGATATCATTAATTTACAGTAAATGTCGAATATAAATAAGTTGCAGTGTGTGATAAATAACATTTATCATGCGCAAAATACCTCTAAAACAAATACTACTAAACTGTCAAATTATCTCCAGTTCACTGAGATCCTTTTCTGAAAACGTTAATAAGTATTGATTGGTTGATGGTTGGTTTAACGTCCAGTAGCAAATATTTCATGCATATGAAGGACGACAAAAATATAGAAGGTGTGAACACACATATGGTACACATATGAATGTAAACCAAATGGCCTTCTAGTTGACAATTATTTTAGATAATTCTAACATTATAAAAAGAAAAATATAACTATTATGCATTTATATAATCTGAATAAGGTCAATATGTTGTAACTATGAAAGATAATAAATAATATGCACATAACAGACAACTGTTCAAAATCAAAGTAAGTATGACCTAGTTTCGCGGTAAAATATAAGCCTAGAAATACGAATGAAATAAATGCTTGTGTGCTATAACAGAATTAATATCAATAAACGTGGCACAACAACAATGTTGGAGAGTGTCCATTGTTGAAGATGTTCATAGACCTATGTGAGCGACACAGGCTCTCAAGAGCCTTTGATTTCAGTGGAAAACTAAATGTGTTGAGAACAGTACATTTTACTTCAGAGAAATTAATAATATCTTTTATTCGAAATTTGCATTTGACCTGCCATTTCCGATATGCGTCTAAATTGCAAAAAACTTATTTTTTAGAAACAAGTTATTTAATACTTTTAATTCTATTCAAATACATTATCTAGCTAGCGTAATAATGAAAAATTCTCCAAATCATAAAAGGAGCTTCAACAACAATAAGGCAAGAATTGAAAAAAGAACTATTTTATTTCAAACTATTAAATTGGAATTTTGAAATACTAGATTTCGCTATTAACAGACATTTTGGATCCATTTTGTCAAAAAAAAAGCTTAAAACGTCGCTGATGTATTTTTGGCTTGATAATCATTCAACCTCATTTGAATTCGCATTCATAAAATCTTGGACTTGAACCTTAGCTGGAAATGGTTTACGCATTTTAAGCATGTTCTGCTGTTAGAAAGAACATCAACACTGAACAGTGAACCAAATGAGCCACGGAGAAGAACCATGTTGTTGACTGATTCGGCAGACACAAAAAAAATCATTCTTTATAATAAGTTAAAAATATGATTTATAATTGTTTTTAATCTATGACATAAAATAAAACGGACATCTGAAAATCATCTTTTTACGATTGCACGCGCTAGTCTGAATAATTATATGCATTCTTAAATCGGATCATATGCCCATCGGCATTCTTCGGAGATATCGTCCCGATGTTTTATTTGAATGCGTCTAGTCTAAGCAACACACACAATGCTGATACATTATAACGAGTTGATGTATTGTCAATTGTTTCATTTCGGACATTCGTTTATTTTGTTATCCGTTGAGTATGTTATAAATCAATTATGAGATTTTGAGTCTTACCGGTGATCATACAGTGAAATTGACGGCGAACGTCCCTTCAATCTAGTATGCATTTATGTATATTTACTATTATAAGTTATATGGTTCGCTACTGACCCCCTACGGATCCATAGAGGGTTAGTAAAATCCATAGGGGGTGAGGCCGGAGGCCGAAGTGTAGGTCTCACCCCCTATGGATTTTACTAACCCTCTATGGATCCGTAGGGGGGGTCAGTAGTTAACCGTATAACGAATTTATCGCACGCTGTACTTTTTTTGCTGCGTTTTGTTGAAAAATAAAAAATAAAACACAACATCAATAGATGATGTCACCATTAACGCATCATGAACACCCTATGAAATTTACAAACCCCCTTCGGTCTAATAGGGGGTTACCACGTGACGGCGTTAAACCAATCACAACGTGATAATTTACCCGCGGTGCGATAACATATTATAATTCCACTATGTTCAATACAAGAAGGGAGAAAAGCGGAAAGCCAATAACTTCAAACTTAAATATTTATAATCGGGTTCCACCTAAATAATTATATTTAATTTGTCCTATAAAAAGCTATTATAATTGAATTCATTTTTTTATGGCATACCTTTTAGTTATATTTATTACGGTAGTTCCAACTGAGTGGACGATACGAAATAATTATCACTTAACAAAATTAGTAGAACATTGCAAATATGTTTTCAGATATGCTTTTATGGCATACCTTTTAGCTATATTTATTACGGTAGTTCCAACTGAGTGGACGATACGAAATAATTATCACTTAACAAAATTAGTAGAACATTGCAAATATGTTTTCAGATATGCTTCACCATAAAAATGCAATAAGTTATATTTTAAAAATGTCTTACTTTTCATTGGGATACATTATATTAACTTCATTTGCAGAAATAAATAAGGAAAATATACTTGTAATAATGTCTATACATACCCATTGAAAACGGGATCATGAGGTATATAAAATTATTCAGATAAAACACTGGATCTTCCAATAGGCCAGGATACCATAAAACACTACAATATCAATAACAGGTCAGTTTAGAAAAATAATAAAATTCATTTTATAGTTGTGTACATGGGTTTAAATTGAAATAAGATAAAAATACGTGCATATTGAACAATATTTAGCAGTCTCTACGTCGTATGAATCTTGTTCAGTCTAATGTGTCCACCTTTTGATAAAAGCAACGAATGAAGATAGCTATATATTCAATATCTAAGGGCAATGGTCTATCTCTAAATACAACTATAACACATAAAAATAACTCTATACTAGTTTTGTCAGACCTACACTGTTCTAGCTCTGCTCTACAAATGGATTATAATATCTCAGCCTTATCCATCTAGGTTGTTCAGAGGAAAATATTCTTATAGTGTTGCATCTTCGCTTCACTTCCGCCCTCGCCGTTCAACGATTTTTGACACTGTCTAAATAATCATGTTAGTTGAATCAAAGCATGATAACTTTAAAATATTACTATTCCTTTATACGTACCATAAGAAGTTCCATGTCCCTCCTAGTACACCATGGACCCATGAAATGAAGATATTACGCCATTTATAGAATTTAACGTCTGATTTTACGAACTTTGGTTTGCCAAATTTCGTTACTACAGCGCTCATACAAAACCAGAAAATTGTACTAATCAGAAACACGAGATTAGCAGTTCGTACATTTACTGAATCTCTACCGTCACCAGGGTTGACTATAAAAGATGTGTTGTAGTATGCGTCGTTAGATGCTGCCAGATCCATTTTGGAATCAGACTAAATTGAAATCCTACAATATATCCAGACTAAACAACGTCTATCTAAAATAAACAGAATTAAAACAATAATATTGTTGTTCAAACAAATAGATAACTTGAAATATAACTTGTTTAAACATCTAAATAAATTCAAAACAGAAATTAAATGTTTATATTATTCAAAGCGTGCAAATATAAATTTCAATAGAGCTGATATGACAATCCACCATAATGTGACATGTTATATCGACTCTCAGTTTAAAAAGCTCATAACACACTAAACAAATATATACAAAAAGTATTTGTGAATAATTATATATTTAAATTCTGAATTAACTCTTTTCAATAAAGAAGTTCGCAAATACAAAGTGCAGTCAGTGGGTATGCCTACATAGTAAATATTAATCGTTTATTACTTTATAGACTCTTTGCTTTGGAAACATACAAACAACAAGCACTGTTATCAACTAAATTGAGAGACATAACTCCACTTCATATCGAAAAACAATTGGCCATCATGAATAAACATCATGGTTGGTATGGTTTAAAAGAAATGCGATATAGAATTCAATGACATAGCTAACTAATACTAATATCACAAATTAACTAAACAAACATCTATAAAAGTCACCACACGGCTCTGAACCAATCACCACAAGTTTAGAAAATTTACCTCAACAGCATATGCTGTCCTATATGGAAGAGGTGTATCTTTCAGAGCTCGAATGCTCATCGAAGCGCATATGGAATCCGATGATTGATTGATTGATTTGTGTTTAACGCCACATTCAACACTGTTGTGCTATTTCGTGGTGGTCATTTTATGTTGATGGAGGAAGCTGGAGATAACCGACCTTATAGGTATGAAAACCGACAACCCTAGTCAAACGATGTCAATTAAGATAAGTCAAGTGCACCTACCATGTGCGGGTTTTGAACTCACAACCTTAAAGTGGTATTGAAAGGGTAGTAATGCTTAGACAACAAGGCCACCGAGGCCCCTATGAAATCATGTGGTCAATATTTTAATTAGATCGTATTTCAATGAAACATTCATTAATTCCCCCTGGATTTAAAATTATATACTCCTCCTTTGACATAACTTAATTGGGATAGTCAATACCTTTTATTATACAGGAAGTTTACACCAAAAAATAACTTACACGTGTTCCGGTGTTTAACATACAACGAATGTATTTGTTTTAATTTTAATTGTTTTCGTCTAACATATCAAGTAAGAAAAACGCAGATTTTTGTTTAAGAATGTTGTTAATTTAAATGTCCTTGTAGTATTAATTTCTTAGGCAAAGTAGTAAAATTATTGAAATATTACATCCGACTAGCTCACATGATATATATATTAAACATGTAAATGTGTCATGTCAAGTATGTGTGTGTAAGTGTATTACAACTAACAGATTAAAAAAAGGTGTATGTTAAAGGGAACAAGACTTCATAACTTATAATTCTTTTCAACATACAATTATGTGAATGAATGTAACGGTAAATACCCGTACACAAATCTGACATTTGAATAGAAGGGTAAACAATTATATAATCAAAACCAAGCTAAGGTCCACTACTTCTAAATTATCAACCTTTTCTATCGTGCAATTTATAAGTTTTTTTGGTTGTTAGACTGTCTTTAGATGAAGACGTTAAAGATAAGTATGTATACTATGTTACTGTTGTAGAGACAGAAATACCTATCAGTTTATATTCTCATAAACTGTACAAAAATAAACCATGAAATTCAACCAGGTACATAGTGGTTGTGATAAAGTATCAACCTTGCTAATTACTGATAAATGTAATAGACTCACCTTGTATGTTAATCAGTACACATATGATACCTGTGATCGATACACGTTTTCTGTCAATACAAACATCCAGATTTTGATGACAAAACAGTTTCGTAGGCGTGACTCACCGCGAGAAATGAGATAAGAATTTTCGCCCTTCTAAATTTCGCCTAGCTTTGTATATCGATAGCAACGTACATGGATCAGTGCACCCCTTTATAGTTAGATACCCATCGATTTTTCTTACTATTATTTTATTCGTGTGTGCAAAGTGTTTCCTACAGTTGTCAGGCACATAAGTTTACGCATGCATCAACATACACTGTGTCAGATGTATAATTACAATCGCTATATATAGATATCGGTTATATAGATGCCAATTTTGAACCCAGAAGAAATATAATTTTATAATCAGGTTTATCCTCGGTTTATCTTACAACAATTAAGCAGAAACAAGTCTTAATTACGCTATTGACACCGTCATACAATTAAATTCTCTGCTACGAATTCACAGGCACTTATCTCTGAAAAAAAACAATTTTAAAACAGAATAGGATTTTTTTTCAAAGACAAGTACCTGTGTATGAATTGAGTCTCCTAATACCTGATACCGCTAATTCGGATTTAAATTAGAAGTGGGTTTTCAGTGGCGGATCCAGAACTTAAAAGGGGGGGCTTCAGTCAGCTTCAGTGATTCCCTATATAATCAACCAAATTTCCCCACGAAAGGGGGGCCCAGCCCCCCCCCCCCCCCCCCCCCTGGATCCGCCTATGGGTTTTCTTCAGCGGATCATGACATATGAAAGAACAAACTGACCCAGTCGACATATATCATCAGTTACGTTGACCTCTCTCGTGCATATTCAGGATAATTAATTCAACAAAATACATAAAGCGTTATCTTGATATTTTTCGGTTATATAATCAAGAATTTTATACATGAATTGCCGGCATTTACCCAATGTAACTGTCCTTTCATAGATTTAGATATGTCAGTTTTACATGAGAAACTGAACACCAAACGGCCGATTTTTCATTCCTATTTTTTGTTTGTTTTCCTTTTGCGGTCGGTTATGTTCCTTTGGCACCATCTTAATATTACGGAGTTTTAATATATATACGCACTAACTCGTTCGCTATGACCGTGTCTGTAGTGACGTTTTGGATTTCAGTGAACGTATATATATCTAGATGTATAACTTGTAAATTATTCTGTCAGGGATTTCGTTACCACGAATTACTTAAAGTAAAACCTTCACTAAATTCTTCAATACATACAAATATTTGGTTTGGAAATTTGGCTGTATCTGTAGAAGACTTATTTCAAACGGGATAGCACATCTTAATTTTCACGGTTATGTTGTGTTTAAAACTGATTCTTTAAAACTAAATACGATTGGGTTTGTCGCTTGCAAGCATATATCTGTTCCAGGTTAGGGAAGGGTTTGGCACCAGCAAACATGTTAAGAAAACATGACTGCTAACGTTGAGGAAAATAATTTTTTTTTAAAGCAAGGAGAAGCGCATATAGCCTCCTTGGAGGAGGATTTCACGGCTATAATGAATTAGATGTAGAGACAATGGTGCATCTGTACAAAACATATGTATCCCAATTACTTCTCTATGGTTTGGAGCTAATACTACTTACAACAAGCTCATTAGCACTAAAAACGCTACTTAAACCAATACTGTCATTACCAACTTGCGTAGCAGATATAACTATTAACATCTTAACTGGAATATTGCCAATAGAAGCCCAACTACATATTCAAGTACTTGGACTCTTCAACAACATCTGTCATCAGCCCGAAGAAAGTATAGAAAAATCGCTAGCTAGACGATAACTTATCGTAAAAAACAACCAAATTTCTAGTTGGTTTGTCGCCGTAAAACATATGCTCAGGAAGTACAATCTGCAAGAAGCCACATGGTACCTGGACAACCCCGTCAAAAAAACCTTGTGGGCCTCAAACATCAAGAGAACAGTGCATAATTACTGGAGCAAATCAATAGTGCAACTGCTGCCAGTATATAAAGGACTAGTACATCTCACAACGGGAAACCTGGAGAAAGGTAAAATTAATCCTCTATTCAGAATTAACTACCACTCAGCCATAGATACCGCAAGACTACCAGTTGAACTAAAACTGCTTACTGGATCATATATTCTACAAAGCAAGCGAATAAAAATGTATAAGGACGAAATCGATCCGAAGTGCCTACTATGCTCAAAAGATGATGAAACTGTGACTCATTTCATATTACACTACGTACAACTCCGAAATATCAGGAACAAGATACTTCTAGAAACAGTTGATGTACTAAACAGTCTTGGAATTCAATTTAATGAACTATTGGACAGTGAAAAGTTACAAATAATTCTGGACATCACACCGGTTGCAACAACAAGGAAACTCTCTCCAGCCAGTGTAGCAAAAGTAGAACGCCTAACTAGACGCTTGATATATCAGTTACACATAGCCCGCTATAAGATAGTATGCAGATGATAATTATAATTATGACTTTAAAAAGGAAAGACTAACCGGTTCCATATTAAAAAAGAAGAAACAATATCATTGCAACAAAATTCGTATACATTCTCTAGTCAATTTTACAGAGCGGAAATAATGAACCTATTTTAGCATATATACATACTAGTCATGCTAGTGGTGACATTTTATTAAAGTGTGCGATCTTATAGTGAAAATATTTTAGATTATATATAGCTAACAGAATTTTGAGCAATACATGAATTATATAACACAAAGGACCTTTTAGAAGAAATGAATATAACTTTTAGATAATACTTTATAATACAGCTTTTCATGAGGAAGAGGCACTCATTCTTTTATCTTTTTACCGTGAAACACAAGCAATTATGGAACAATGCTGATGATATTTTAAAAATATGAGTCATATTTACTTTCAAAGAATACATCTATCGGTTAGGGGAACAAATGTGGAACCAGTGTGTATATATAATGCAAATGTGAAACCAGTGTGTATATATATTGGAAAGAGATCGAAAAACATCCTAAACTATCCAAGATCTTTCCCGAGCCACCTGTACTGGCTTTCCGTAGGCCCAAAAGCCTTAAAGACTTGCTGGTGAGAGCTGACTTATCCTCTCAAGCAGGCTCTTCATCTGGGGGCTCTTGCAAGGGTTGCGGAAATAAACGATGTCTGACTTGCAAACAAATACTGGATACCCAGACTTTTAACAGTCACTCCACTGGTACAGAATACACCATATTTTGCAATGTTAATTGCAAGACTTCAAATGTTGTGTATCTCCTACAGTGTAAATGTGGTAAACAGTATGTTGGCGAGTCAGAACAGCCGTTTCACAAACGAATGAACGGTCATCGTAGCGACTACCAATGCAAGCCAGACCTCCCTCTCAGTCGACATTTGAGATCCCCTGGCCACACTAAGGCAGATCTTAATCGACTGACCATTAAAATAATTGATCATAACTCTGCTTGGTCTAAGGAGGATAGACTCGCTCGGGAAAGGTTTTGGATAAGGAAATTAAGAACTTTGGCACCAAATGGGATAAATGAAAAGATGTAGTTCGACACCATGCAGTGCTTCACATCTGGGTTATATTACTTATTATTACAGTCTCTGTTTCTATTTCTTTACCTTACTCATCTCTAAAATAAATCTGTTGAATATAACAATTTAAATTGCTTAATTTTTTGAGGGATGTGTAAGTACCAAGCCACGTTCAACTAGTTTACTTTATTTAAAATTTATTATTATATTTTAACGGCCGTTTGTTTTAAACATCGCAGACTCTAATGTAACTACACTACCGTTGTCAAATCTGAAATATATACAAATTTAGACCGTTCAGTGCTGTTTATTTGGAATTCTTATTGACGCAATCTTTCTTGTAACATCATAATTGTCGACACCGTTAAAGCTTTAGAATTGTGCTAGTTCATATCGCACATTATTATTTTTCTTTAAGCATATATTTGAACTCTCTGATGTAATTAGTCATATAACCTATGTCGTGTTTAACAAATTTTTAGAATTGTGCCAGCGTCTTACCTGATGTTCGGTTTGATAAGGGCTATTTTTGGCCCCCTCTCCTAATAAGTTTATATTGATATCAATGATGGTCTTAGTGTAGACACTTGCAAAAATAATGATTTTATTGTGTTCCGGTGAAAGGAAGGTTGCCTAGTAACGGTTTTTATTAAGAATGAAAATTATCACATAATAATTGCTTTATCAGTAAAAATTTAAATATTTGCAAATAATATTGTTTGTCCAAGAAGAACTTGAAGTCACAAATGAAAATACCTTTTGAATTTGTTTATTATATGTTTAAAACAACCTTGGCAACAGAAATGTTGCCTAGCAACGGTTAAAAAATTGGTGCTTGCCACTCTTAAGTATGAATTAAGCAGTTGTTTGAAGATTTTTCTTTCCATTTGGAGTTTCATTCCAATAATTTTTCATATACATCATCTTTTTTTATTCTTTACAAATTTCGTATTGAGCATAGCAACACAAGTGTTGCTTAGCAACAGCAAAACATGTTTGAATTAAAGCCAACTACAAATCAATTAGTCATTATATTGAACAAATTAAATTGAATGCAATGCAGATTGTCTGTTTGTGAACATGTTTAGTTAGAAATGAACACTTAGTTCAATTGTAGGTCACTACACGCTGATCAACAACTAAGATACATAACAAGTGCATATCAACCATGCAATAATAGGTTCTTTATATTTTTTGAAGTATGAACTTAGTTATTTTTTAGGAATATACTTCCTAATACGGTGTTACACTATAATATAAACATCTAGATTATCATTATTTTTTGGACGAATTCTATATCGAGTATAGAATCCCACATCTTGCTTAGCAACAGCAAACTTTTTTTTTTAAATTGTAGACCACTACAACACCTTTGTTTGACTTTCAATGTGAAAGTTTTTTCATGAAACAAGAATATATAGGATTTAATAATTTGAGATGAGTTTGAACAGCTTTCAAAGACACTTAACAGTTAATGGAATCAAAGAGACGTGACTTGTACCACATACAGACAAAGTCACATTGTGTGGAATAAAATGTCTAATCCAGGCAATTACGAATTAATATGATGTAGGGGTTGGAATAGGAATGTGTCCTCTGCATGGGTACAAAACCTATAGTGAATTAGAAACGACTTATCAAGGCAAAAGGGGGGGGGGGTTAAATCATTTTTGAAGTTATTAACGAGGCATTAATTGACCTAAGAAATTAATCCTATTGTGCAGTAAAAAAAATGGCATAGCCTGTAAGAATATATATATATATATGGTTTAAGGGTTGGACAATCATTTAACCATGAAAGTTAAAGGTCAATTAATTGTACCTTGAGATCAACGGTAAATGTCATAATGATATTAGTCTGTTATGATATCTGAGTCATGGCTATACACTGTGTGCCAAATATCATAAGTCAATGTATAAAAATTAAATAAGTGTAGACCCGGACAAGTGTGTATGAGAATAAAATTCCAAAAAAGAAGAAGAATAGTTATGTTTAACATAATGTATCCATTCATTTCATCTTGGAAGCCAGGGAAAATTGACAAAGACAAGTGAAAACTGAGAACAGAATAAACTGATGTTTCTTTCACGATGAAATGGACTATGGTTTGAATGGTTTTACAGTAGTAATTTTAGGGCCTTTTATAGCTTGTTATTCGGTGTGAGCCAAGGCCCCGTGTTAAAGGCCGTACATTGACCTATTATGGTTTACTTTAATAAATTGTTATTTGGATGGAGAGTTGTATCATTGGCACTCACACCACATCTTCCTATATCTATGGAACATTTTTGTTATCTGTAATTATGATGTGGATACTGGCAATGACGAAAAATGTTTTCACTTTCCTGTCAGTGTCAAATGATTTGTGAAATATCATGTAAAATGCATGTATGTGATTAAGTTGCATTTTGTATTGTTTCGTTTTGTTTTTGTGTTTTTGTAATTTGTTTATCAAAATGAACTACAGTTATAATTGGACATGCAAGTTACTAATAAAAGTATATAAGTTCGGGTTAGGGTGAAGGTTGTCGCCTGTTTAAACGTTTTCACATTCTGTGTTTGTTTGCAACAAGTAAGGAACCTGTTCGGTGGTTGTTGTGGGTCATACGTGTTCCTCGTTTCTAGCAATATCCTTTAACTCTACTTTCCGCTATATAGATGACGTTCTTTCACTAAACAATTCAAAATTTGGTGACTATGTGGAACGCATCTATCCCATCGAATTGGAGATAAAGGATACTACAGATACAGTTAAGTCGGCTTCATATCATGACTTACATCTAGAAATTGACAATGAGGGTCGGTTGAAAACAAAACTTACAACAAAAGAGATGATTTCAGCTTTCCAATTGTGAACTTTCCATTTCTAAGTAGCAACATTCCAGCAGCACCTGCATACGGGGTATATATCTCCCAATTGATTCGATATTCCCGTGCTTGCATTTCCTATCATGATTTTCTTGATAGAGGGTTACTGCTCACAAGGAAGCTATTTAACCAAGAGTTCCAAATGGTGAAGTTGAAATCATCCCTTCGTAAATTTTTCGGACGCCATCACGAGTTGGTTGACCGTTATGGAATAACCGTTTCACAAATGATATCGGATATGTTCCTTACGTCGTAACTACAATCCCCTTCCCTTTCATGAATGTGACCTACCGAATTAGACTATTTACCGGATTTGTAATCACATAAGCAACACGGCGGGTGCCACATGTGGAGCAGGATCTGCTTACCCTTCCGGAGCACCCGAGATCACCCCAAGTTTTTGGTGGGGTTCGTGTTGTTTATTCTTTAGTTTTCTATGTTGTGTCGTGTGTACTATTGTTTTTCTGTTTGTCTTTTTCATTTTTAGCCATGGCGTTGTCAGTTTGTTTTAGATTTATGAGTTTGATTGTCCCTTTGGTATCTTTCGTCCCTCTTCTAGTTTTTTTTTTTATATAAAGATTAAACCGTTGGTTTTCCTGTTTGAATTGCTACATTAGTCACTTGTGTATCCTTGATAGCTTGCTAGTCGGTGTAAGCCAAAGCTCTGTGTTAAAGGTCGTACTTTGACCTATAATTGTTTACTTTTTACATGTTGTGTCCTGGAAGGAGAGTAGTATCATTTGCACTCATACCACATCTTCTTATTTCTATATATGTTGCAAAAGTTATTTCTTTTGGGTGGATGTGTATGTTTAAGCGTGGATTCATATAAGATGGATTCTTACAGTATGCACCCTTTTATTACCTCATTGTACAATTAAATAAATATAATAAATGAATTAAAACGCCTGATATCGTGGGTTCTGACACCGGCCTGGTCAAACCTAAGACTCAAAAATTGGTATTTGCTGATTTCTGTTAATCAATTGGCATTAAGGGGTAAGAACAAAGACTAGTTGGATCGGAGTGTCAAGTTAGGGTAATATGTCTTCCTGTGGACTGTAACCTTTTTAGCTATAGCACAATAAAAATTAATGAAACAAACAACTCATGCAGCAACACGATGTCCAAAAGTTAGCACTTTGTGTAAACATGAATTATTATTAAAATAGTCAATTATATGAATTAACTGTTTACAAAACTTTATATTGTTTGCAAAAACTACGGATAATATATTCAGGAATAAATAACCTTTATAAGCTGTATATCGCAAAAAAAAAATCGGAATATTGAGCCTTTTATGGTCTTTTGACATTTTTTTATTCGACCGTCACTGATGAGTCTTTTGTATGCGAAACACACGTCTTACAATCAAGATGTCTTTAATTATGATGCGTTTTATTCCTTTCATATTCAATACTTATTTTTATTCTTTTGAATATGTTTAAATTCATTCTACATGTAGTGCTGTTATTTAAGAAGACATATGATTGATTGAATGTTGTTTCCTGACCGTCCAGTGACAAATACTTTATGCATGCAAATTTTAATGAAAAGATATGTAGAGAATGATTTGCAAACAAGAAATACGAAGTAGCACGCGTTGTCGTCAAGATAGAACAACGGGAAGGCGGGTGACAATTACAAATAATAAGTCCAATAAATTCAACACCATGACCAAAACATAACTCAAGATACATAATTTAGATCATAAAAGTGTTGGATAGTTTTGTTTAATCTTGATTATTGTTATACTTACACAATTAACTAATTAAAATTGTCACATGGTGTCTTCTTATGTCATATAAATTACAATGTATGTTATTATTCACAGTTCTGTAGTTTATTTCGCCATCGCCATCTGTATTTATATTAAATGATTGTCTAAAATGTTAACTTGGCATGCCATATATACTTGGTAGAAATGCGGACGTGAAAGAAAGCACTTTTCACAAAAGTGTCATCGGAGATTAAAACATTCCAGGGCGACGATTTCGCCAATTATGAAACAAAATAAGTATATGCACTGTTTGAGTATGAACCAGTTATTATATTCATTCACAATTACGTTCCCAGAATTTCTCTGAAGTTTGTCACAGTTCCGTCTAATTTGGGTCAAATTTCGACGGTCTGCTAAAATGTCACTTTACATTCAAGAATAATGAATTATACAGGAATATCCTGTTTTCCTGTCTCAAATATGTTTATTTTTCGTCCTGAAGAAACTAGCCATTATTATAGCGTACCATGAATACATTTCCGTCGGATCCAGTAAATACCGGAAATCATCTCCGGTCCGCAATTCGGTTAAAAATTTCGATGATTCAATGAAAACTACCGACGATTTTTGTCACTTTTTTGAATTTTTAACTATGAGCGTACTTACGACCCACTAAAATATTTGAACTGCATCAACATTTATGTTCAAGGAATGTCTGGTATAAATATGATCGTGGGTCGTAGGTACGCTCATAGTTTAAAATGCAGAAAAAGGTTTAGAAACTGCCATTTTTCTGGCCTTTTCGCGAATCTTGAGGTCTTTACAGCAACAGAGCATGAATAATATCAGCGGAAGTTGAAAAATTTATTGATGTTTACAAAAATATAGGTTTTAAACTTTAAAAATAATGTATTATAATTAATGGCAGGTCACTTTTAATTTGAACGAAATTAGGGGGCCGTTCTCTGATGCTTATCGTACCTTGTCCTTTCAAGATTGTAACAGCTTAATCTAAGTAGAATGATAATTGATTCATTCAACATCACAATCATATATACCGATGAAGGATATCTGTTATCCGAAATATTTATAAATAATTACATTTATAGTTACCTTTTTTTTGTATTTGGAGTTGTTGTGTACACTTTTTTAGGCTTTTATATAATTTACTTATTGTGTACATGTATCGCTACTCGTAACGATCCAGCGCCCTCGTGGGGAAAATCGTTGACTACTATATATATATGCGAAAGCAAATTTACAGATCTAACATTGTTGGGTTGATGTTTAGACGAGTTGTATATATAAATATATATATATTATATAAAAAGAAAAAAAGGAATTTTATAGTGACGACTTTTAATCAGCACAGAAACATTGTAATTATATAACAAAGGATTTTTAATATAATTGTGTGTGGGTAGGACTTCACTGTGTAAATAGAGCACTGCAGCATATTTGGTGGAGGCATCACTGTATATAGAAATTGAGGTCACAAGTTCTACATACTATCGTATGGTTCCTCTACAAAGGGGGTTAAAGATACAGAGGAGGAGAAGGTTTAACCCCGCCACATTATGTATGATCCTGTCCCAAGTTAGAAGCCTGTATTTCACTGTATGTCGTTTGTTCCTGTATATCATTTTTGTTTTTCATTTATTGTTTTGTATATAAACGGCCTCGGTCGCTAGTCTTCTCTGTTGAATTGTTATACATTTGTCATTTCGTTTTTTTTTTTATATATATAGCTTACTATGTGGTATGGATTTTTGTTTTGCCCGGCATTGCTGAAGGCCGTTTGGCCTTGATCTTTAACGGTTAACTTCTATGGTCTCTGGTGGAGAGTAAATTGTCTCATCAAAAATCATACCACATCCTTTTATTTCTATAATATGTTTCATATTAATATGTTACTAATTTTTACCGAGCTTATACACATGTTTGGTTAAGATAGCATACTTTTAAGAGAGTTATCTCCTCTTAACCAGTTATTGGCTTAAATGTGTATTTCGGATTGCAGTCCGTATTTGAATTGTATATAAGTTTGATTTGTTCTCTTGATTTATTGTGACCATACAATGTACTTGTACATGTGTTTGGAAAATATAATTTGATTAACTTAAGCAGTAGTTACATGTATATTATAATATGTATGCCAGAGCAAAGCATAATACATAAGTCAATGAACGTATTACCAACAGCATGCATGCACTAACTTTAAGGAATTATCTAGACTTACTTGGATGTTATTACGTAAGCTGGGATGAACTTTAATGTTTCTGTTCCTTTTATATCGGAATGTTGAAATAAAAGTTTAAAGACCGAACTATTGAACTTGATTTCAAAAAGACAGATTTGTTGAGATGACAGTGTAGAGTGTATTGGATCATTTTCTAATTGAACGTTAAACTTGCAATACAATTAGCTTTAACTTTTTCTCTAATTTTTGTGCTATTTTCACGTTTCCTGACCGGTGTGAGAAAAATATTTCTCCTCACTAGTGAAAAATCTGTTCTCGGCAAATGATTGGTTGAAATTTAATTGTGACGTTAAATTTTCTTGTTTTCCTCTGTATTTTCTTATTGTGACGTCATGAAAAAAGGCGAATAGACCTGATGACGTCACATCATAAGTACACAACTTTCCTCAAATTTTGAAAAGGAAGGATAAAAATCATTGGAGAAACAGATTCTACCACTGTAACTCGTGTGTTATGATATTTCTCCACTCTCAACAGTTTTAAAATATCAAAATTTAAGTGTCTCGAGTGGAGAAATATCGTACAGGGGCGGATCCAGAACCTTGATGTCTGGGGGGGCACCATGAAACCAAAATTTTAGATTTTTTAGAGATGTATATACGGTATATGCGTGTGAGTGTTTTGTTTTTTGGTTGTTATTTTTTTTAGAAGGATCAGATCAGATCATCGTTTCTATATCTTTATATTTCTAGATCTTTTATTGTTTTTATTTATTTCACTTCATACTTTCTCTCTGCCAATAGATCTTTATTATATTTGTCCTCAACATGCATCAACTATTTGCCACTGGACGTCAAACAACATACAATCAATCAATATTTTCTACCATCACTTCTATATTTGTTTGACCTTGCTTCCAGACTTATTTTTTTTGTAAAATATTCTAATTTCTGTAAAACACCTTCATATCTTTACAAATGGTAACCTTTTTTTAGCCTCGTACATGTACATGGCAATTGAAACAAGAAAAATAAACAAATATAACTATATGCTCGAGCATTTAAAGAAATGATTAAGTCCCAGATTCAGTTACAAAAGTTTAATAAGAAAATGTCAACTCATCATCACGGTTTTCCTAGGCCGGTGGAAAAGGGGGGGGGGGGGGGGAGGGGGGGGGGGGGGGCAATTGTCGATTTCCCATGTACAATAAGAGGGAGGGAAATAGGACATTCCATTTACAAAACAAACGTGTGTATGGTATAAAAATAATTAATCATTTGATTTATTGCTGAATAAATTCACAAAAAGACGGTTTTGAAGAGAGAAAAAAACATAAATTCTAAATAAAATGGTATTGTGAGTACTGTATTTTGAAATGAAAAGAAACTAAGTACTATTAAAATATAGATGTATACCAACATTAAACATATAATTGTACCTATTCTTTAAAGGTACACAGATCAGGAGTTTCACCTGGTAATCGATCTTAATCTGTATTGTATAATTATAAACCAATAAAAATTCGTACTATTCCAATCAACATGTATATGTATTTTCCATAATTTAAAGCTTCCAAAGAGACATTAAAAACACACAAAAGAGTCAATATTTACACACCCATCGATAAGTTGTCATAAATCACGCATGTGGACGCTGGCATTAATTAACGACCAGTTTAAGAAGTCAAATCAAGCTGTGATTCATTTCCGCACTAGATAAGAAGATTCAGTAGCAATAAAATTATGTTAGAAATTATTTTTTTGGTGACCTGAACTGGGGGGGGGGGCACGTGCCTGGGCACGTGGTAAATCCGCCACTGTCGTAATACACTTGTTGCAGTTGTAGCGGAATCTATATTCATCCTATATTTAGTAGTAGCTAACGCCTACTCAAATACAGTAGTTTTGAATATTTGATAAATAGCCTGCTGTTTAATTCATATCGCACAACTTTGCAATCTCCGGCGCAGAGATCATTGAAAATTTGTTTTTAATTCATGCAGGAAAAAGTAATTTCTACTTCAAACAAATACTTTAAAAAACTTCTTCACGTTTATGTTTTTGCCATCAAATAAGCGGAACCAAAGTCCCTCTTCATAAATATTTTGAAACGACTTGAATAGAAGGAACAGTTTGAAAACAGCATTGAATTTGATTTACTTTTAATTTATAAATTACTAAGCCAATTTATGAATAACTTTAAATTATATTTTTTATAATATACCTCAATAAAAATAACAAGTTCCATTTACTAAACTAGTCTAAAGTATGAATATCTGAAAGATTTTTAGATTTTAAATCTATCTTCACGTCATTCGGCTTTCATACACTGAATAGATCGACATATAGACGAACTATTTTACATATTATTGGCCGCAAAAGGGAAACGGTCTTCTATATAGAGATCACGGCCGACACTCGGCTAACCGAGAGATTGGTCGGTTAATCTATATTGAGTATGCGGCTATATCGGCGGTTGGTCTGTTAATCGGGTTAGCTAAAGTCTGTTAATCAGGTGTTATCGAGAAAATCATTGAAAGTTCAGCATGTTTCATTGTATAACTTCCTAAATATATTTTCATCATAAAAAGTATTCATGTCTAACAAAACAATTCAATGTACTGAATTCAGTGGTGTAATTATTATTTTTCTAGCTTCGATGTACAATCTATAAAATGAAAAGGCGGGTTACTCATCAATAAATTTATACACATTTTATACACATAAAATGTACACAAAATGACACATTGGTTAAATTTACTTGCATTCAATATGTTGAACATCGAAAAAAGAAAGGCATTATGTTTGTTAACCATATTGATATCATTGTGTGAAAAATCTACACGAAAATCTGTATTTTGGTGACATAGATCAATCTTTATTTAAAACCTGGTCTGTTAAAGGGTCGGATGTATAAAACCCGGTCTGTTAATTGGTCTGTTAAGAGTTATGAATGGCAATAAAAGTATAATTTTATTGCTATATGGGGTGTTATCGGATCAAATGAGTAAACTCAAGACGAGCGGCTAAAATATACAAAAACCACACATCGTAATGTAACTAAACATCAGTAAGTAAAATATACTGATTGGGATGACAAAATATGAAAAATAAAGAAAGGATAATGAGTCAGATAAATAAAAAGTAGAAAAAATGACATAACAATTTAAAAAATACAGAAATAAACAATACCCCCAATCCGGACCCTAATGGTATACACTAGAATCTGGATGGAAACGCAGAATATAGAATAATATATAAGGACAGTAGAGAGTAATACATTGCTAAAAACGAGAAAAAATAATACTTGTTTAAGAATACACACATGAAACACCGATGGCTGTTGAAACAGTAACGGATTGCGATGTACTTATATTGGTGACAAATTCTAGAAGTTTACATGCGGACAACTATGGTGGCAGGTTAATGCCATTTTGCGTTTTAGTGTTTTCGCCTGACATATTCTATATGGCGAAAACGCGAAACCGATTTCTCGTTTTCGACTTCGCGTTTTCGACTTCGCGATTTCGTGATTTCGCGTTTTTGCCCTAAAGAATATGAAAGGCGAAATCGCAAAAACGCGAAATGGACTTCACCGGCCACCATAGACAACTGTAGTTCTCCTCTGCACTTATGTAGAAAGGAACTAAACGGAATAAAATGAATTGAAACTTAAAATAACCAAATGTAGCTGCATTCGCTCCTTTCCGTTTACTTCTTTAGAGTGATTTGTAAACAACCTATGATTAATTATAGAAGAAAAGAACCAATTGGATGATGCTGACGAATGAGGGTTTAACGTCGTGACAAATATCATGTTCATATGTTAACGAGAACACGTTATATGTACCCTGTGTTGTATTATAGAAAGACACTTTCAGTCGGAATTGAAAACGTGCTACTTCGAACAGACACAAAAATTAAGGCTGATTGAAAACGTCAATAAAAAATTCATGCATATTCCAGAGGCCAATCCATATCACGCTATATTGAAGTGACACACCCTTCAATAAAATGCAAAGAAAGTCAAAATAAAAATGCTCTTTCTAGGATACTGTGGCACCGTATTGTCATTTTTGTTTACTCAGGAACATCTCATTCAAAAAAAATTCAAAGTGAAAATGTAAAGGTAGCAAAATTATTGTCGTGGCAAATAACTCTTAACCGACACAATTTCAATTGTCCAACCCATTAACAGACTGTATTCCCATAATTTTCAATAAAACGTGGTATTATTCATGTTATTTTACAATTATGAAATATTTACTAATGTCAATTTACTTTTTAGAACCACAGAACTATTTTTTGTCCTTTAAATGATATCTGAATTTGTTTGTTTCGCCTTTTATGAAAAAAATTGCTATGCGTATAAGCATAAATACTACATACTTGCGCGACGCCTTTTAGTTTTACTGAAAACTGCGCAGACTAAGAAATGTTTTTACAAGTGCAAAATGTTCTATGATAGATATCATTTTGTCAGACACTTTTCTTTTTTTGATTTGGTTCTTATATCATGCCAAAAATCTGTATATTTAATAGAGTTTAACATTAAATTAGGCGTTTTACTCTTAACAGACGTATAACCAACCCGATTAACAGACCAATCGCCCATATAGCCGCATACTCAATATAGATTAACCGACCAATCTCTCGGTTAGCCGAGTGTCGGCCGTGGAGATGTTTAAGCAAATTAAAGAATGATTGGTTCGAACAAAATGTGGTCGGATAATCATGTTATGATTTTACAAAAGAGTTGGATAATAAGATACTTTAAGAGATATCATTGTAGTAAAATATCCTGAAAAAAATGAACGGCTCATCATGAATCAGGAATGCGTACATCATAGTATGGAACGCCACAGCTGTCTTGTGTGGTACTTTGACATTACCGTAACTGGTATGTGGTATCATAATTAACTGGTGGTATTTTATATTTACATTGTATTGCCATTACTAAATGATGTTTTCATACTACTTAATTCATATTAATCAATATATAGAGAATAACACATGTCAAAATCCGTATCATATATGTCGTATCATCCCGAGACACCAATATTAGCCTTTAGGCCCGAGGGATGATATTGGTCGAGGGCGATACGACATGTGATACGGATTTTGACTTTTGGACTTCTCCCGTTCCAGTAGTAAACACTTGCAAAAGTGATGCGTTCATTTTGCTATGCGGGATGTATAAATACGCAGCAACGTCCGGTCAAAATTGGGACGTTAAGTCCTATGCCTAGCATGAGTGACACGCTCTGTACACTTTAAAGAACCTTCTGAGGAGTCCGATAGTTGCCTGTTAAATCTACCCCTACTCAAAATATCTTTATTTGTAGTATATGGTATAAATTGCTCTGAGACTACCAACCTTACATATCATTTCTCGTTCAGATCATGCATGAAACATTTGCTACTTGAGTAAACAAAAATAAACCAATATTTCTGTGTGCAATGTCCAACGCACTCAAATTATATTTGAGCATAAATAAAAAGACACACCAACCCTACGGCATAAAAAAAAACAAAGGACAGAATTATGATGGTCAACATACGATACGGCCTTCAGCAATACTAAATAGAGAATATATAGACTATATTGTATTACCATTGAGATATGACTTAAAGACAACACTGCCAAGGTTGACTACCTTGGACACGGATACGAAAAAGTGCCACCATAGTCCGTGTTGTATTGTTGTCGCATTGGCAACCACATCACACCTAAAAGATTACATCATTGACTCCTTATGATTAGTTCTTAAATGTATTTACGCGCATTGAGTGTGGTAACTTTTAAGAGACAACCGTGTCACTGTAACATAGGCCACTGTATCAAACACAACTTTTTTTAAATCAAAAATTCTATCATATAGAGGTAAGTTTTATTTTGAGAACTGGCTTTTGGCAAATAAACCAATTGCACATAAAGAGCCAAACTAAACATTCTTAGCAATTATATTAATCAGCTGATTACGAATGAGTGACACAACTCATTCGACTGAATTCGGTTCTATGTATGGTATATTTTCGTCGTTGTCGTTATTGTTTCGATCTTTGTTGTTCCGTCGTGACTTGGTGGCATTGCGACGCTTACGTTTAGCATCCTTGATACTTGTCATCTACAAATAAACAACAAATAAAACTTGTTCCTGTTATTTTTCGAAAACATCATTGACTCAATATATTTTTGTGAAAGATATACAATTCAAAAAATAATAATACAAATAAAAATAGTCCAACCTTTGAATGAGGTATTTATTTCAAATTTCATTTTTCCGAAATATAAATTTCTATGAATTCTTAAATATATTTGGTCAATAGCTTTGGCAACTAAAAAAACGGACTAATATCAGAAATTCTAATGCAATTATTTTGTATCAATGGTTCGTCGGATTGGATGACAGTTTGGGGACGAACATTTGATATTCGGGGGGGGGGGGGGGGGGGGGTTGCAGGAGGATTTGTTTTTGATCGGTTATTTATTTTTGTAAACTAAAAGGACAGAGTATTCATTTTCTGCACTATTGAAGCAAGATTTTTCATTTTCATTAAAGCAAGGGACTGATTATTCATTTTCACAACTATTTATGATATTCGAAAACATTCAATTTTTAAATGATTTGTTTATTATAAATAATACATGTATAGTCCACGCTTTATGTACAATTTATTCAGAACTAGCATCTTTTAAAAGTATTGGCAAACAATTTTTTTTGAAGGGTTTTCGAGCCACTGAAGGCCCAAGAAGCTATAGAACAAATGATGCAAAATCATGCTTTCTGGGTGTTCCGAAGACCCTTTCTTAATCTGAAAATGCAAGTTTTGTTTTAATAATTTTTTGACAATATTTTGGTCTCAAAGCAAAATGTATAAATTCTGTTTAAGGCTTAAGTTTCTAGGGACAACATCAAAAGACCAATGTGCATGATAAAGCAAAAATGGAATTCAAATAGTTAAGTCTGTGGCTGCTTTTTTTTTTTTTTTTTAACTCATGATCAAGTTCATAACAAAATTACTAGATTACAAAAGGAATGCAACACTAACAGAATACAGAAGGGCAATTAATGAACAAAATACAAACAAATAAGAAACATTGATTCGGAAAAATCAGGACTACGTCTGAGGGATAACAGAACTTGCCTCTTGCAAGTCACTCGCCGTGAACACAATTTGATATGGAGACAAGCCTTTTGTTTTGAAATTTCCTACATGAGGCACTTGCCTCAATGTAGTTACGGCCCTGTTAAAATAAAAGTAAGGTAAATGAAACCAATTTTCAGACATTTCAAGTACATTTAAATAATATTTATACTTTTATTATTAAAAAAAATGGGATTTCCCGATTTTTTTGGGGGAAAAAAGATGAATTTATGAAGAATCTGGTGCCATCTCATACTTTTGATTAGACCTGCTGAGTTATTTATTTTCAATACATTGCAAGTCAGGTAATTTATTTTCAAACTACCCCCCCCCCCCCCTCCCCCAGAATATCAAATGGTCGTCCCCTTAGCGTAAAATTCTCTATCTTCTTGTCTGTAACTAAGGAAGCCGACATTTTGAATTGCTGAATCTATTGACATGTAATTTCTACAAAAAAAGCCAAAAAAAATCACATTAAGAATCTTCATTTTATCAAATTTTATTACATTCTGCAGCGGCAAAGAAGCCAGAAAACGCCCAGTGTTTTTTTTTATGTTTGACGCCGGAAGCATACCTATGGCGTCACCTAGTGTAGAGACCAAAGACGCGGAATTTTCTTTAACGAAGATTTTACACTGAAATAATGATTGAAATTCAATTATGAACTTGTGTTGCATTAGAATAGAGATAACTGTATTGTATTTGAAGCTTTGTGGACGTCCATTGGTAGTTTTACTGCCGCAAATACCCGTTTACCTGTTTACGATACGCGTCGCCAGATAAACTAAATTTGCGACAGTAAAACTACCGATGGACGTCCTTAAAGCTTCATATACAATACAGTTATCTCTTAAGTTGAAAACGGTTATTGTTCGAAAAAATATTTTTATTAATCAACTCCCTCAACGTTTGTATTAGGTTTTGAAATTTAAAATATACTTGGTCACGAGACATTTTTAATTTTCCGAATACGAATCAGTTTTTTGTACTCATACTCCAAAATCAACCAATCAAAATGTTAGATTTCATGTTTCGAGCATGATTTTTGTGCTCCGAGCACTGAGCAAAGTTTTATGACTTCAACCCCTTAACCTGGAGTCGATTTCAGAAAAAAAACTTACGACTAAGATTGGTCGTTAGTCATGAACAATTCAGTATACTTGAGATCAATCTTAGTCATAAGTTTTATAAGAGACAAAATGATCGCCTCGACTGAAATTTTCAATTTTAAGGATAAGACTAAGTGCACGATGATTAGTCGTTACGTTATAAGCAAATCGGAAAAAAACGGAATTTGCCATATATATATTTTGTATTCAATAAACCAATGAGTCATAAACTCGGTATAAAGCTTACCTCTGTCGCTAGCGAGTCGTATGCAGTATGTAATTTGATGAGCTCTTTTTCTACTTTTAGATACATGTTCTCTGCTTTGTTGCAGTCCTCTACAGATACAAATAAAAAATCATCATTAAAGATGGTATTAATAGTTGAACCCCAGGTTTTGGTAAATATTGACAATTTTATGATACTCACTCTTTGGTTTTCGTTGTAGTGCATATGTTTTAATGTTTTTTTTCTCTTTATTTGGGCATTGAATCTGTCTTATCATTGAGTTTTTCATTGCCTTCATGGTATCAAGCCTTCTTCATTGCAACCAACCATGCAATCAGATTCCAAATTAATGCAAATACAGTTTCCTTATAGATCCTTATAGTAAAGATGCCATGCAACATTTATACATTTACATTTTTTTTTAACAACATTTGAAGAACAACATTTTATATAACTAACCTTTCCACAAAATACATGACCTGTAGGCTGCCATGCGATCTTGTTGTAAATGATCCCATTGCTTCTGGTAGTAGACATGGATACGAGCTGCTCTCGATTCTATCTCGGCGTTTACCATTTTCCTAAAAGGCATATATTTCTTCAACTTTTAGCTGTCATGTGCATTACAGGAAAAAAGAAAGGTATTACGAAGAACATACTTTTCATTTTTATCTTTACATATATATAATATGACTGTTCCCAGAATGTGAAAGTAGGCCTACTCGGAAGAAAAAATAGTGCATTTGATGTCATTGTTTACTTAAACTAACCAACAAATTGACAGAAATGAAACTTTTGGTGAAAGAGAAATATATTAAGACCATTTTGAGCTAAAATTTACTTGTTTATGAGTTTGCATTTAAAATTTTAAGATTAATGCACTCCATAGTATACTAATTTAAGATTTCCAGAAAACCAGGGGTTATTTTTAGTGGTACCTCTATTAGGAAGACCTCTTCTTTCTTATATGATTTATACATCTGTTGAAAATTGGCATGTAGAAAGCTGATACATGTACGATTCAGTATATACCTGGTTTCTATGAAGTTAAATTTAAGGTAAAATATTTAGAAAGCTGTGAAAACTGCAAAATTTGATTGAACAGATATGGACTTTTGATTGGTGGTCTGACACCTATATATATAGCCACGAATTATCGATTTTTTTGTTGTAAATCACGATAGTGTCAAATAACTGTATTTGTAGTAAGTCCTCACCATTTATGTATGTAGTACATCGATAACCCTTGTATGCATCTAGATTAATTTGCTGTAACGGTATATTGCATTAAATTAATTTGGCAAACAGAGAGTTCAAATATATGCTTTAAAGAAAAATAATCATGTGCGATATGAACTAGCACAATTCTTAAGCTTTAACGGTGTCGACAATTATGATGTTACAAGAAAGATTGCGTCAATAAGAATTCCAAATAAACAGCACTGAACGGTCTAAATTTGTAAATATTTCAGATTTGACAACGGTAGTGTAGTTACATTAGAGTCTGCGATGTTTAAAACAAACGGCCGTTAAAATATAATAATAAATTTTGACTAATTTAAAAGTAAACTAGTTGAACGTGGCTTGGTACTTGTACATCCCTAAAAAAATTAAGCAATTTAAATTGTTATCTTCAACAGATTTATTTTATAGAGATGAGTAAGGTAAAGAAATAGAAACAGAGACTGTAATAATAAGTAATATAACCCAGATGTGAAGCACTGCATGGTGTCGAACTACATCTTTTCATTAATATTTATCATAAATTGTTTTAAATAAAAAAATGTACTAGTAATTTTAATTTATGTTCAACCTAAATTCGATGAGTGGCAGTGTAATATTTCGCTCAGTAGACTGCGTAACATTGTTCCCATCTGGAACTGCTTCGAATGGAACGTCTTCTTCTCTTTTTCTGTCCTTTTTATTCTTTTTGTCCTGACGCCTTTGCTTTAAGCTTCGATCTTTATTAATTTTTGTTGCTCTACGTTTGGAAGGAGAAATTTCGGATTCATTTTCTAATTTTGCTGAATAAGAGATGAAAAATTGTGTAATTAAAACGTAGCTATATATGTTTGATGAAATAGGTTGAAAATGATTAATACTGAGTGGATAAGTACGCCCTTATGTGATTTTGTGACATCACCAACTATAGACATGATATACGATAATCCGTCCATACATGTGGTTTCTGGATAATTAGTCAAAGCAAAAATTTAAAGAAAGAACGGGTGACAATGGGAGATAATGTCGACGTACTTATCCCCTTTGATCGGAAAAAATATCGTGTACTAGCATTACGTCAATACGGCGAATATTTCAACATTTTACCACTAATAACCCTCTCCCTCTCCCCCTCTCGTATATATATACTCCGATACTTACAATCCCCAAAGTCATCCTCGCCTGCCTCCTTCATTGTCACAGATAACAAAACTCTATCTATGAAACTGTTTAACAAATCATCGTCAACGTCGTCATTGCTGTCCACTTTAGAATATTTCCTCGGATCAACATAAATTTCTTCACCCACATACGGTCGAAGTTTTGTACTTGCAAGGAAGTAAGAATTATTGTCATCGTCACCAAGGTCTCGATATCTTATGCGAATTGTTTCTGGTTTAGGAAATGATCCTTCGCTCTCCATTATTACAGGAAAATGAAATGTTTTTCTTTTGATGTACAATATTATGACGTCAAAAATTGCGCGAAAATCAGAGGTACTTTAATGTGAAAAAAATACTATCGATCGAGAACCTTTGAAAATTTAACAATAAGCAATTGCATTCCGTCACTTTCATATAGTATCGCAGTTTAAAATCCGAATATAACATTGCATATAATAATTTTTTTTAAACATTGGCTATTTGTCGGCTCTATTAAAATATAATCTCAATTAATTCAAGCCGGCAAATTTATTCTTTCAGTGTATGTTTACTTGTTTTCGTATTCATTTTCTGATTGAGTTCTGCTATTTCAATTGACATTTTATAGTGTGTATTTTTATGTCACAAGTAATGTTTCACTACTGTTCCATGTTATGGTAAAGGTTGGAGCCTGTTAAAATGTTTAAACCCGATGCATTTTTATGCACCTGTCCTGAGTCAGGAGCCTGATGTTCAGTGGTTTCGTTTGTTGGTATGTGGTTCATAAGTTTTTCTCATTTTCTTTGTATAGCCGATTAGACCGTTTGTTTTCCTGTTTGAATTGTTTTTGCACTTAGTCTAGTCATTTGGGGCCTTTTATAGTTAGCTGTTTGATGTGAGCCAATGCTCCGTGTTGTTAGCCTATTTTGATCCAGTGACATATAATATATGTTGAGACATATAATGTATGTCTCTGTTTGATCTAATAGTATAAGGGTCATTATCAAAAAAACATACAAAACTATGTTATTTGGTATGTTTAAGTCAAAAGAAATAAAATATATCAAAATGTATCAAAATAACACGCATATAAGTTATGAATGTTTTGTGATACACTATATACAGTTTACAGTATGAAATGTTATAAAAACATCCTTAATTAATTAACGCTTGGAAATAGCCAGAATCAACTGTTATTTTTTTAACTATGAATCCATTCAGACCTGAAATAGGACTATAATTATTTATGCCATTTGTTATAAGAATTTATCACTTTTTATTGCATTTTGATACATACAAACAATTTTTAATAATTTGGGAGGTGTATGTTGGTTTTATAATAAAAAAATTCACCAAAAGGAAAAGTCTCATTTTTAAAGTCGATGGTGTAACCAAAAGACAAATAGGTAGGGTAAGAGTTATCTCTCTCAAGATTTCAGCAGTTGCAATAGTTTCTCCCTCAGCAATGTTACCTGTTAGCTTGTTATGCAAAAGAAAACAAACATTTATGTTGAATATTTAGTGGAAAATCTTAAAAGTAAGTAAAAGCTATATTATAATTGAAAATAGTGTCCATGGTGTACCCTTATAAAAATCATTTTTTGAAAATCGTTTCCTGAACTTTGAATTATGAAATATATTGATTATAGAAACATGCACCAGTAACAACATATAGAATACAGTGGCGGATTCAGAGGGGGCGTAGAGGGCTTACCCCCCCCCCCCTTGAAAGGGCCTTTGCTTGGACTTTTTTTTTTTGTAAAATGATTAATCAGACTAGACTTCGTGAACTTTGCATTTCCCTTGTACTCTTTATTTAATTTTTATGCGACAATTCTTTACTTATAAAGATATTTTTCGCCGGAATCTACTGATTATCAAAGTCCCGTGTCTGTGATTCGCTATGGTGGAGTTGACCAGTGCATCGAAAAAACGTCACTCAGTCATTTTAATATTCAAATTACAGTAAAACATTGCTTCGGCTGAGAATGACAATCATGACACCTTCAAAGCGACAAAGGATTGACTTCTATATTTCATTATTACACCAAATAGAAAGTAATACTCTATATATAGACTATTAATACTCTATATATAGACTATTAATACTCTATATATAGACTATTACACTCTCATGACAAAAAAGTTCCATAGTAATATTAAACACCTACGAAAACATGTTTAACCCCAAACGCCCCAGCCTATTTTAAAATAACATAGCTGAATAATGATCCCAAGTCAGTATAAGCTCTATATATATTTAAGGGAACAGTCATTATTTATCAGCTGAGGGGGTCGGTGCATTTTAGGGGGGGTCATTGCCAAAAATGTCATACCACTGGAGGGGTTACCATCAAAAAATATTTTAATTAGGGGGGGTCACACAATAAAGGTTTTTATATCTGACTAGTATATAAATTGTTGACAAAATTGAAATGAGTATGCAATCTGTAAAATACTGATGTCTGTTTATTAAATCTTTGATAGTGTAAACTGTAAAGCACCAGCAGGATATGCCTAATTTCTCAAGGGCAGTGCAACTGATCACTCCTTATCACAGTTGTGTAAATTTACAATCAATAGATTATCAACTGTATGAAACATTTCTCCCTAGTTTTGACCACAGGAAATAGTGAGTTATAAACTTCAAGGTTTCTGGACAGGCATAATTAACTTTCTATAGTCATGATACATGTAGTCTTTAAATCATTTTGATGTGATTCTTGAGATGAAATGGGTGTGTATATTTAATTCAGTATTTTGATGAAAGCAAGGATGCATGTTAGTTATATGTCTGTCACGTGGTTACAAAAATAGGTATACTTATTTTATGAAATTATTACAAAGATATTGAATAAGAATAAAAGATGATCTCGATATTAGGTATTTCCCTTCTGTATTCTTTAATTTTTAAGGTAATATTTCTCTATTCTTTAGTATTTTTTGCTGTTTTCTCCTTTTCTTTATATTTGAACACCAGTGTCCTCTGTTCTTTTTCTTAATCTTTTTTTTGGGTCCATTTTTCTGTAAATTTTACCCATTCTTCGATATTCTTCCCTATCCAAATTTCAGACCTTACTAAAAAAAAATACTTGATGGGCACCATGGCATTCACACACACTAAACAAAATACTATATATGACTCGGAAAAAGAACAAATATATTCAGCTTGGGCCCCTAAATAAAAATGTGTACTTGTTCAGAGAAAATTGATAACACACTTGACTTTTAAATTATACATCTGTACAAAACAAAGAAAGGCCAGAGGTTCCTGGCTTGTTTGCATATTTCTTTATCTCAAATAAATCATGTACATATTTAATCAAGAAAGGACAAGAACCATATACTCAGTGTTATTTTATTTGCACTTCCTAAATCATTTATACATTGGAATCCTGAAACCCCCCCCCCCCCCCCCATTCATAACTAGATATTTTAAGGCACAAAGGTTAAAAAAAAATAAGATACAAAAACCTGTGATTGGGATTAAAATAACAGTCAGTATTGAAAGTTTATCTACCGGTATACTGATAAAATTTGTAGAATTATAGGTTGCAGCAAAATAAATAAATAAATTGGAACATACAATTAATTTTCTGTATATTTTTTTCTATTTTTCTATATGCATGTGTCATATATATTCCTTTTTGAGAAACAAAAAACAAGAAGAAAAGCTGTTTGTTTTACTCAGAGTTTCTCAAAGCCTGTTACTATGTAGCTGGTAATCATTACCTTAACACAACTGGGGATTTTTTAATTTTAATTTTTTTTTTTTGGGGGGGGGTCAAACTTTTGAAATTATGTTCTTAGGGGGGGTCATAATGTGGTTTTATAAAATAATGGGGGGGTTCCCAACATAAAATTTGATATTAAAAATTTGAACCGACCCCCTCAGCTGATAAATAATGACCATTCCCTAAATTCTAATGTACGAACAATTTGATTTGAGGAGACAGTCTTAGATATTTGAGAGAAAAAAAAATGACTCTGATTTTTGCCTTAAACAAAAATTATGGTCGTATCTGCAGTGGCGGATTCAGAGGGGGGCGTAGAGGACTTTTTTTATATATATAAAATGATTAATAATCAGCCTAGACTTCGTGAATTTTGCTGTGTATTTAATTTAAATGCGACAGTTCTCCACTTATAAAGATATGTTTCGCTCGTATTCACTGTAATATATTATTGATTATGTCAAAGTTATGTGATTCGCTACGGTGGAGTTGACAAGTACGTCGAAAAAAACCCGTCACTCAGTCATTTTGAAATTCAGATTACAGTAACACATGTTTAGGCTAAGGATGACGCCTTCAAAGTATTGAGCAAGGACGTATTGACTTCTTTATCACAATTCCACCCAACAGAAAATTATACTCCATTGCACTCTAGGGTGGGGGAAGGATTGCATGTGAATCCCATATCTAACCGGAAGGTCTGTTCCGCCGAACTGATATACTGAATATTTTTTTCAAAGCCCGACTGCAACCGGCCTGCTGGGTGTGGCCTATATGACTCCATGTGTCGAACGTTATTCACAACTTCATTTTCGTTTCCGATTCATTCGTAGCCTTTTGGTTGATTTGTACCCCTCGCTTCCATTGTTGGGTGAAACATTTCAACCAAACATTTCAATGGATAAAAATTTCTTGTTTAATTGTTTTTCTTCGTGTCGGTCGTATTGTAAATTTTATTGAATAGCCGTATATCTTTTTCACAACAAGAAATCTGTAAAGTTATGCTAACTAACCATACAACAAACGGGAATTTCCCATGTCCATTTTTTACTGACAAATTCCACTTCAAATATATTAAATAGTACATATAGCTTTGGATCCATTCAATCATTTTATAATAGACAATCAATGTAGAGAATACGGTACCAAAAAAGTCCAACCCCTACACTTTAACTAAAATGCATTTTACACTTATTTTGTGTTTTTAAGCAAAAAAAAGGTCCCCAAAAGGCCAAGTGAGCTTTTCCCATCACTTGACGTCCGTCTTCGTCCGTCGTTAACTTTTACAAAAATCTTCTCCTCTGAAACTACTGGGCCAAATTAATCCAACCTTGGCCACAATCATCATTGGGGTATCTAGTTTAAAAAAATGTGTCCGGAGACCCGGCTAACCAACCAAGATGGCCGCCACAGCTAAAAATAGAACATAGGGGTAAAATGCAGTTTTTGGCTTATAACTCAAAAACCAAAGCATTTAGAGCAAAATGGGGTAAAATTGTTTATCAGGTCAAAATCTATCTGCCCTGAAATTTTCATACGAATCGGACAACCCGTTGTTGGATTGCTGCCCCATAATCGGTAATTTTAAGGAAATTTTGCTGTTTTTGGTTATTATCTTGAATATTATTATAGATAGAGATAAACTGTAAACAGCAATAATGTTCAACAAAGTAAGATTTACAAATAAGTCAGGTGACCGAAATGGTCAGTTGACCCCTTTAGGAGTTATTGCCCTTTATAGTCAATTTTTAACCATTTTTCGTA
The DNA here is from genome assembly GCA_019925275.1 of Mytilus edulis. Taxonomy (NCBI): domain Eukaryota; kingdom Metazoa; phylum Mollusca; class Bivalvia; order Mytilida; family Mytilidae; genus Mytilus; species Mytilus edulis. The sequence goes on from CM034353.1 coordinate 53,941,307, forward strand.
TATCTTAGTTATCTTTTACAAAAATCTTCTCCTCTGAAACTACTGGGCCAAATTAATCCAACCTTGGCCACAATCATCATTGGGGTATCTAGTTTAAAAAATGTGTCCGGTGACCTGGCCATCAAATCAAGATGGCCGCTACGGCTAAAAATAGAACATAGGGGAAAATGCAGTTTTTGGCTTATAACTCAAAAACCAAAGCATTTATAGCAAATCTGAAACGGTGTAAAATTGTTTATCAGGTCAAGATCTATCTGCCCTGAATTTTTCAGATGAATCGGACAACCTGTTGTTGGGTTGCTGCCCTGAATCGGTAATTTTAAGGGAATTTTGCTGTTTTTTGGTTATTATCTTGAATATTATTATAGATAGAGATAAACTGTAAACAGCAATAATGTTCAGCAAAGTAAGATTTACAAATAAGTCAAGTGACCGAAATGGTCAGTTGACCCCTTTAGGGGTTATTGCCCTTTATAGTCGATTTTTAACAATTTTTCGTAAATCTTAGTTATCTTTTACAAAAATCTTCTCCTCTGTAACTACTGGACCAAGTTAATCCAAACTAGGCCACAATCATCTTTGGGGTATCTAGTTTAAAACAATTATCTGTTGACCCGGATATCAAATCAAGATGGCTGCCACAGCTAAAAATAGAACATAGGGTAAAATGCAGTTTTTGGCTTATAACTCAAAAACCAAAGCATTTAGAGCAATCTGACATGGGGTAAAATTGTTTATCAGGTCAAGATCTATCTGCCCTGAAATTTTCATATGAATCGGACAACCCGTTGTTGGGTTGCTGCCCCTGAATCGGTAATTTAAGGAAATTTTGCTGTTTTTGGTTATTAACTTGAATATTATTATAGATAGAGAAAAACTGTAAACAGCAATTATGTTCAACAAAGTAAGATTTACAAATAAGTCAAACATGACCGAAATGGTCAATTGACCTTCTAAGGAGTTATTGTCCTTTTTAGTCAATTTTTAACAACTTTCATAAAATTTGTAAATTTTTATTAACATTTTCCACTGAAACTACTGGGCCAAGTTCATTATAGATAGAGATAATTGTAAGCAGCAAGACTTTTTAGTAAAGTAAGATGAACAAACACATCACCATCACCAAAACACAATTTTGTCATGAATCCATCTGCTTCCTTTGTTTAATATTCACATTGACTAAGGTGAGCGACACAGGCTCTTTAGAGCCTCTAGTTAATTTACATGATCCAATAGCCCGGCTGTTAACAACAAGAAATTTGTGAGGTTATGATAAACTTATTTATAATTACTTACAACAAACCGGCGATAATTTTCCATGTCTTTTTTTACTGATAAGTCCCATGCACATCAAGTTTATAAGAACATGGGTACTATGAAAATTAGTGGGCAAAAAAATGACTTTTCATTGGACGAGAAGGGGTGAGTATGTTCTAATATCATTTTTAGTTATTGATGTTATATTCTATGTTGTGTCATGTGTACCTTTGTTTGTCTGTTTGTCCTTTTCATCTTTAGCCATGGCGTTGTCAGTTTATTTTCGATTTATGAGTTTGACTGTCCCTCTGGTATCTTTCGTCCCTCTTTTATATAGTTTGAGATATTTTAGCCTAAGAATTAATTTTCATCTTTTTCCTTTGCTCGGTGTTCTTGGCTGTTTATGTTCAGTATTTAATAAAGGTAAAATTTGAAATGTGATGTCAATGGTGATACTTTTGTGTCATTGGAGTTACTGAAGTGTCAGTGTTGTTGCTTTATAAAAATGCGACCTTGTTTTATTTTTCTTCATGAATGAAAGTGTTTTTAGGTCGAGTACGAAGGATTAGGTATTTTATTATCATTTAATCTGATACAATTCACATATATTCAGTTTAAGTGTATTTTTTAGTATTTACAACGGGCATAATTTGGACAGCCAACTTTTTTACGACAATGTATTTTGAAATTTATGTTTGAAGAGAATGCACAGCTACATGTATATGAATAATGTCAATAAGTCTTAATTTAAACCTAAACAACAAATTGGAACAGATGTTTGATGTTAAACAATAATATTTAGTACCTAAATGTATGCTTTAAATTGGTAACACCATTGACACGATTCTATCAAAGGATGACCTAAACTTGTTAAAATTGAAGGAACTCTTCATTTTCATGTTTTAAACAATGACATCATTTTTCAAAATATTACCTTTTGTTTTGTTTCAGAAACTCATATTATGTCAAAAAATTTATCACAATTCAAATTTAGAGCTGTATCAAGCTTGAATGTTAAAGCTGCGCCCTGCGGAGCACCTAGTTTCACTATCCAATGGTCTTTCAAGGAAAATCGGCTAAACTAGAATATAATATAAACTCAGTATGTAATTTACGAGATCCGCTTAAATTCTACAGGAAAATCCAAAACCTTTTTATAAATTCTGTCGAAAGTGGAAGGCTGTTACAAACGCAAGGAAGGTGAACGAACACTTTTGTTACTCGTGATAATTCACACCATAAAGTTAGCTAGAATGGTTAACCGTGCACAGGCACAGACATTTTTTTCTATTTAACTTAATGTGTTAGATAGGATTTTGTTCTGAGGCAAGTGTCTGTCGAGGCATGGAGTCCAAAATATAACCGCGTTTCATATGATTTATTTTTATTGAAAACAAGTCTTGATGGTATACTAATGTTACTAATAAACTAGAGTCCTATACCTTCTCATTATATATTCACCATTTAACATTTTCATGCTAATATTTTCACATCGATAGTAAAAAAAAAGAAGAAAAATAACAAAATCAGTAAAAAGAAAATAGAAATAGAAAATAATGCCCCCGAGTTCATATATTATAAAACTATCATAAACCCTGATAAAGACTTCGACCAACTGCAGCAGAGTCAGTTTAAGAGTTGGCAGATGAACCAACAGAAGTTTCAGTAGAACATTCAACACTACCAACACAACGACAACAGTTGTCGTATATACCTATTATACCATTTTACAGCCACGACACATACCAGATTCACCAGTAACGCACGGACAACGTCACCACGTCCAAACAGGCCACAACACAGCCAGACTGAGTGAACTGGTTACTAGAACAGAGAATGGAGGTTTAGAGGATGATTATGGAGTCCATCATTTCGAGGACGCTATGGTTTTTGAAGTTGATAAGACGCTTATGATGATGTGGAACTAATTTTTTTCGACAAAGGAGGGTATGTTGCAGAAGTAGATTTTAATTATGCCTTATAAATTATGTTATTTGTACTGTGGAAATCATTTATTTATTGGATCTTCTGAATTATTGGGGCAAATGTTTTAACGTGTTAGCTCCAATGTATCAGGGTGAAGTTATATTTTTACCCATCTCTTGAAATTATTCTGCTTCTTAGCTGAAATTCTTCAACTCCTCCATATCAGATCTATTTTAAGGTCTTTGGTATATCACAACAAGGAATCCTACCTCTTAGATGTAATTGAAAACTTCCAATATTCAAGAAATAATGCTTTCACCAAGGCATGGATGGATGATGCTGTTTAACATTCTGATTTGTTTTAGTTAGTTCTGTTGTCGAACCAATTATAAGTAATTTATGAACAATAGGATCTCAAGAGCCTGAATCGCTCACCTGTTTTTTTTTTTTTTTTGCGTAAATCTTTCTTTAATGATTATTTTTGCTTTTCATTATATTAATGAGTGGTTTGAAAATACCATATAAATGTTCTTTGTATCTGTTATATTTTCTTCAAACGCAAAAAAATGCAATTATCCCTATGTTTCATTTTAGCCATCGAGACTATGATTCTTGACGTACAAGGACATAATATACAAAATGTATACTAGAAACTCATTTAGACCAAGTTTGGCTGAAATTGATCAGCAGTTTCAAAGGAGAAGATTTTTGACGAGCTTGCGATTTTTGTCCCAAAAAGCTCGACTTAGGGATAGTGATCCGGCGGCGGCGTTAGCTAACTTCTTAAAAGCTTTTATTTTTAGAAGGTTGAAGACATGGATGCTTCTTACTTTGTATAAAGATGCCTCATGGTACGAAGTTTCTGTCAGTCACATGTCCAATGTCCTTGATCTCATTTTCATGGTTCAGTGAATACTTGAAAAAAAAGTTTAGATTTTTTGTAATGTTAAATTCTCTCTTATTATAAGTAATAGGATAACTATATTTGGTATGGGCGTACCTTGCAAGGTCCTCATGCCCGTCAGACGTCAGTTTTCACTTGACCTCGACCTCATTTCATGGATCAGTGACCAAGGTTAAGTTTTGGTGGTCAAGTAAATATCTCAGAAACTATAAGCAATATGTCTAATTTATTTGTTGTATGGAAGCACTGTAAGGTGTACATGTTCAACTGGCAGGTGTCCTCTGACCTTGACTTCATTTTCATGGTTCAGTGGTCAAAGTTAAGTTTTTTTGTTTTTTTTTTTGTTTTTTTTTCTAATACTATATGCAATAGGTCAACCTTATTTGGTGTATGGAAATATTTTATGATCTGTGTCAGTCGCGCAGGTTTTATTTGACATTGACTTCATTTTCAAGGTTCATTGCTCAGTGATAAGTTTTTGTGTTTTGGTCTGTGTTCTAAAACTATAAGCAATAGGTCAACTTTATTTGTTCAATGTTGTATGGAAGAATTGTTAGCTCCACATGTCTGCCTGGCATGGTTCATCTGACCTTGACCTCATTTTCATGGTTCAGTGGTTATAGTTTAGTTTTTGTGTTTTGGTCTGTTTTTCTTATAATGTATGCAACAAGTTAACTATATTTGATGTATGGAAGAATTGTTAGCTGTCTGCCTGGCATGGATCATCTGACCTTGATCTCATTTTCATGGTTCATAGGTCAGTCTATTTTTCTTGGTTAATGTTAAATTTATGTGACGGTTGTAATAAAGCTTTATATTTAGGACTATCAACATAATATCAATGATTAGGAAAGAAGGCAAGACATTTCAGCATGTGTACTCTTGTTTAAAATAAGCAAACTAGGTTTGAACTGGATACTTGAAAGTCAGGGACCTGATATTTAAGTGGTTGTCATGTGTTGTTGTGGTTCATAAGTGTTTCTCGTTTATTACACATAGATGAGATGGTTGTTTTTCCTGTTTGAATGTTTTTTCACTGGTCATTTTTGGGGCTCTTAATAGCTTGCTGTTCGGTGTGAGCCAATACTCTGTGTTGAAGACCGTACTTTGACCTATAATGGTTCTTCTTTTACAAATTATGACTTTGAAGGAGAGTTGTCTTATTGGCACTCATACCATATCTTCTTGTATCTAGATGACAAAATTGCAAAACTAGAGGCTCTTAAGAGCCTGTATCGCTCACCTTGGTTTATCATCTTCGCTAGCCAAGGGTTACAATCCACTCCCGCTCTCTTTCTTCTTGAAGAGAGCGGGAGTGGATCGTAACCCTTGGCTAGCGAAGATGTGGTCTATATGCATATTAAACAAAGGACACAGATGGATTCATGACAACATAGTGTTTTGGTAATGGTGATGTGTTTGTAGATCTTACTTGTCTGAACATTTTAGCTACTTACAATTTTCTCTATCTATAATACACTTGGCCCTTTAGTTACAAAGGATATTAATTTTTTTACCAAATTCATGAAAATTGATTATAAAGGGCAATAACTCCTTAAGGGGTCATTTGACCATTTTGGTCATATTGACTTAATTGTAGATCTTACTTTGCTGAACATTACTGCTGTTTACATTTTATCTCTATCTATAATAGTATTCAAGATAATAACCAAAAATGTCAAATTTCTTTAAAAATTACCAGTTGGGGGGCAGCAACCAAAATCCTAACTCCAATTCATCTGAAAATTTCAGGGCAGATAGATATTGACTTGATAAACAATTTCACCTTGTCAGATTTGCTCTAAATGCTTTGGTTTCAGAGTTATAAGCCAAAATCTACATTTTACCCCTATGTTCTATTTGTAGCCATGGCGGCCATCTTGGTATCTTCGCTGGCCAAGGGTTACGATCCACTCCCGCTCTCTTCACCCTTGGCAGATTGAGCCAACATTTATGATATCAATGTTTCGCCATCTATCGGAAGATTAAAGTCACGCCCATTCCGAATACATTATTCTTGACCAATGGTAGCACTTGAACTCTTCAATTTGGAGGTAAAAACACGGTAGAGTCTAGATTCTACCCACCTGGCAAAGCCGGAAACGAAAATATACGTCAACATTCATGCATTTGTGCATGAAACATACACAGGAACTTTTATTAGTTGATTAAAAACATTCAAGTTGTCACTAAATATAGTCGTATGTTTAGTGATGTAAAGACTTGTTGCACAATAAACACTCGGCAATTGTTTACAAACACTTTCTACATTTACACGTGATCATGTTATAGGCGCTTTTTGATTGGATGCAGCAAGTTTCTACTGCAACCAATAAAAATCCTTACCTTGTGTCTGCGAAATATTATCTCAATCCGCCAAGGGTGAAGAGAGCAGGAGTGGATCGTAACCCTTGGCTAGCGAAGATGCCATCTAGGTTGGTTGGCTGGGTCACCGCACACATTTTTTTAGTTAGACACCCTAATAATGATTGTGGCTACAAGTAAGTTTGGTTAAATTTGGCCCAGTAGTTTCAGAGAGGAAGATTTTTGTACAAGATTACTAAAATTTCTGAAAAATTGGTAAAAAATGACTATAAAGGGCAATAACTCCTTCAGGGGTCAACTGACCATTTGGTCATGTTGACTTATTTGTAGATCTTACTTTGCTGAACATTATTGCTGTTTTTAGTTTATCTCTATCTATAATAACATTCAAGATAACCAAAATTTCCTTAAAATTACCAATTCAGGGGCAGCAACCATACAACCTGTTGTCGGATTCATCTGAAAATTCAAAGGGCAGATAGATCTTCACTTCATTAACAATTTTACGACATGTCAGATTTGCTCTAAATGCTTTGGTTTCAGAGTTATGAGCCAAAATCTTTATTTTACCCCCATGTTATATTTTTAGCCATGGCAGCCATATTGGTTGGATGGCCGGGTCACAGGACACATTTTTTAAACAAGATACCCCAATGATGGTTGTGGCCAAGTTTGGTTAACTTTGGCCCAGTAGGAGAAGATTTTTGTAAAAGTTAACGATGACGGACAACAGACGTCAAGTGATGAGAAAAGCTTACTTGGTCCTTTGGGCCAGGTGAGCTAAAAAATGTATTTAAAGGGCAATAACTCACATTAAGGGGTCAATTAGGTTATTGCCCATGAATTTATGGTTCAATTTGGTTCAGTAGTTACAGAGAAGATTGAAAATTGTCTTTAAAGTGCAATAACTCACATTAAGGGGTCAATTGACAATTTTAGTGGTATCAAATTATTTGTAGACCTTACTTTGCTGAACATTTTTGCTGTTTACAGTTTATCTTTATCTAATAAGAATATTCAAGATAATAACCAACAAGAGGCTGTCACAACGACAGCAAACCGGATTTATTAACATTTGTGTCCTGGCAATATCACAAGAACCATAACTCCTGAACGGTATAAGTCAAAATCGTCATTATTTAACTTGACCTCTATTTTGTCATCAGTAACAACATATAAAAATTTGGGAAGCTTTGGTAGAACAGTTCATGCGTAAATGCATGGACACGACTGGAAACTTCATTTTTCAATCTTTTAAGAACCATAACTCCTGAACGGTAAAAGTCAAAATCGCCATTATTGAACTTGACCTTCATTTAGTTGTCAGGAACAACATATTAAAATTGTAAAAGCTTTGGTTGAACGGTTCATGAGTTAATACATGGACAACCTATGATAGTCGCCGTACATCCCCAAATCAATAACCGACATTTTTGTCACAAAAATCCAGTTAAAAACTAAAATTCCTTAAATCATAAATTCAGGGGCTATAACCTAAGTCAGATACCTGATTTGGCTGATAATTTCAGGGCATTTGACCTAATGAATAATTTAACTTCTTGTCTGATTTGCTCTAAATGCTTTTTTTTAAATTTTAAATATAAGTAAAAAACTGCAGTTTATCCTGTTCTTTTTATAGCCATGGTGGCCATGTTTTCTGAGGAAACAAAATATAAAACACAAACTTTATTCCAGATAACCTAAGAATCATTTAGCTTCAGTTGGTTTAATTTGGTTCAGTAGTTTCAGAGAAGATTTTTTTAAAGTTAGAAACATGATAACATATTGTGTTAAATTGTCTTTAAAGTGTAATAACTCCGTGGTCAATAGACAATTTTGGTCATATAAAATTATAAGAAGATCTCACTTTGCTGAACATTTTTGCTGTTTATAATTTATCTTCATTTATAATAATCTTCAAGATAATAACCAAAAACTTCAAAATTTCCTTGAAACTACCAATTTAGTGGCAGCAACCCAACAATGGGTCGTTAGATTGATATGAAATTGTCAGGGCTGATAGAACTTGACCAAATGTCACATTTGCTCTTAATGCTTTAGTTTTTGAGATACAAACCCAAAACTGCCTTTTACCCTTATGTTCTATTTTTAGCCATGGCGGCCTTATTTTTGAATTTCAACAAAACAGAAAATAATACACAAACTTTATTCTAGATACCCTAAGGATCAGTCAGCTCAAGTTTAGTTGGAATTGGTTCAGTAAATTCAGAAAAGATGTTTAAAATACTTTACACCAGAAAAGGTCAGCTATTAATACACAGGAAATATAAAATTTTACATTTATTTTATTCATACATAACAAGTAAAAACTCATAACAACTTTGTAACAAATGTACACACATAAACCCTTACAAACAAAGTATAAACAAAAATAAACAGATGTGTACATCAGTAACTAAAACTTTTGACATTTAATAAGAGATCCATTGAAGTATCGGGGAAAAGTGGTTTTTTTTCCCTGTAAGTAAACTACTGTAAATTCAGAAATTATTGCGATATTTTTATTATTGAAAAAATGCGACAGGGTTATAATCACAATAACTAAACCTCGCATTTTGAAATTTTTTATATGGATCAAACTGGATTTTTCTGAAATCGGAAAAATTAAAATTGCATTTTAATCTTAAATGACAAAATCCCAATAATAATACACACAAAGTTTCTGAATTTACAGTATATTGGTTGGAAATGAAAATTCAATAGTAATGGAAATACAACATAATCATATAAATGTCAATAACAAACAAAAAATAAGGAAGTTTTCTAAAAACCTCATTATGTTTCATAAATGAAGTACTCTAAACAAATTTATCAGTGGTATAATTTCTAATTTTTCATATCAAGTTGAATTAAAATGTGTCTAAACAAGAATATATATTTTATCATAAAATTATGAGCAATTCAGCCCTAATACAGATAAATCAGCATGTGCAATACTGGTGATCTTGCCATGTTGAAATAAATCATCTAAAGTTAATATTGCTTTTAGGGTCAGTCTAATTCCTACTTTTTTTAAAAATGTTTTGACTTGGATTTTTTTTTTAGAACCTAAAGTCAACTTTAATTATTGAATTAAAAAAATAATAATAATAAAGTCTCCAAGAGTCTTATTTTGATAGCCTGGTATCTTTCATAACAAAGTTCCAGTATTTATCCAGAAAAAGTCTGGGAAACATTTCAGATGGCTTTGTTTTCATCCATCCTCTTTGAGTTGCTATGTGTCAAACGAAAAAAATTACATTGTGCATTCGTTGACTTTGAAAAAGCCTTCGACTTTGTTCAAAGAAACTCGCTTCTGTATAAGCTTGTTTTAAATAAGATAACTGGTAAATTTCTCAGAATTGTAGAAAATTTGTATAAAGATGTTAAGGATGTACTTAGGTGAGGTTAGGTGAAAATTAATAAATTAAGAAGTTAAAATTGATACTATAAGTTGATAGAGCATCAATTAAGGATAAAAATAAGCTAAAAATATTGATAGGTCATGGACCTCCTTTTCGAGATATTTGAGATTTAAAAAATGGCGGGAAAAGGCTGACTCGGACTTTTACCTTATATTTGCATTGGTATTATTAGGTCTCAAAACAAAAGAAAGAAAATTAAGAATCTTCTAAAATTTTGGTAAATGACCTTTCATGAGCTACTAAGTCTTATATGAAAAAATAATGGGTGTTATGGGGCAAAATATTTTACATTGTATTATATGGAAAAACACCAAGGAGTCCTAACATTGTTAGTGATATTGGGGTCCGCCAAGGAGAAAATGTTTCTCCTTTATTATTTTCTTTATACTTAAATGATCTTCATGAATTTTTAGAAAATAGTGATTTAAAAGGTATACATTCAATTACATCTGATATAGAAGATGAACTGGATATTTATTTTAAGATATTTGTCTTATTGTATGCTGACGACTCGATTTTACTCGCTGAGTCAAGCACAGATTTGCAATTACTTCTAAATAGTTTTTCTCAATATTGTGAAAACTGGTAACTTAAAATTAATGTTAACAAGACAAAGGTAATGATATTTTCAAAAGGTAGACCACAGAAAAATTTGAAATTTTATATTAATAAAGAAGAGATAGAAATTGTTAAAAACTATAAATACCTTGGTGTTATATTCTCTAGAACTGCATCTTTTTTTGAAACTAGAAAATATCTTAGAGATAAGGCTACTAGAGCTATGTATTGTGTTATTAAGAAGTGTAGATCAAACCATCTATCTATAGAATGCCAGCTCGATATGTTTGACAAAGCTGTTTTACCTATACTCTTATGGGGCCGAAATCTGGGGATACGAAAATCTTGACATTTTAGAAAGAGTACATTTGAGTTTTTGTAAGCATGTTTTACGGCTAAAAAGATCGACTCCAAATTTTATGGTTTACGGGGAATTGGGAAGATATCCGATTTCTTTTTACGTTAAATTACGGATGATAAAATTTTGGTGCAACCTTCTTGATAACAAGATTTCGTCAATGTTATATAAGTTGATATATATTAATTATAATAAGTATGGAATTGAAAACAAATGGTTGTTATTTATCAAAAGTATTTTTGATAATTGTGGTATGTCAAACATTTGGCAAAATCAAGATTGTATCTCAAAAAAATGGATTGTATTAAGTATTGTACAAAAGTTAAAAGATCAGTTTAAACAAGAATGGTTTGCAAATGTAAATCAATCATCAAAAGGTTTATGTTATAAATTCTTCAAAACAGAACTTAAATTTGAAAATTATATTTCAGTTTTATCGTTAAAAAATGCACTGAAACTATGTAAATTTAGATGTGGCAATCACCGTTTGCCAGTAGAGACGGGGAGGTGGCAAAATGTTCAAAGACCCGAGAGGCTATGTCACCTTTGTGAATCTGCTGACATCGGTGATGAATTCCATTATGTAATGTCTTGCCCTTTTTTCAAAAAAGAACAATATAAATATTTACCACACTATTGTTGTACAAATGTTAATATTCTTAAATTTAAAAATGTATTCACTACAGTCAATATTGTCTTACTAGAAAAATTGTGTAGATTTATAAACTATATATCAGTGAAAGTCTGTCCTCCTGGTTAAACTACATTTATTTATGTATATTTCACACATGCAAAATATGTTGTATTGTATATATTATCATCTCTGTAACTATGTCATTTAGTTAATGAGAATAAAGATCTATCTATCTAATTTGTTTCCCTGGATTTTTTTTTAATTGATTGATCAGAATCAAATAACGTTCTTTGAAAGAAAGGGAATTCAATTATAGAGGACCATTTTAAACATATTTCATATAAACTTCGAAATAATTTACCAAAATATTTCCAAGAAGATGAAAATCACTGTTAAAAGTTTCAAAAGCTCAGGTAACATTGATACTATATAAATTTTAACATTATTGTCAATAGCAAAATACTACATGATGAAGGCAAAAACTAAAATAATGTGTCCTGTACATACAATGTTAAAAAGTTGAATCTAATAAATCTTTTAACAATGCCCATGTGCAGCATTCTGCAACTTATAACAATATTTATTACAAATATGATGGTTAATGACAAAATGAACAGCAGTGACCACCAAGATTAAAGTACATGATCCAAACCATTCCTAATATTTGACCATATAATTTAAATAGATAATTCCCATTGTTGTCAATCATAAACCACTCTTTTTGGAATTTTCAGACTTCAAAGTCTTGACCATTTGTTAATGATGATCAGTGATATTGTTTGCCTTAAATAACCGGAGAATAAATGCTTTTTCCCCTGGAGAAGAATCCTAATTTGAAAAAAAATGGCTTAAAATTATTCCCAAAAAGATTTTTTTCCCCAAGCAGTGCAGTATCAGTAGTAATTGTGCATGAATTCAAACTGAAAAACACTCATTTAAACATTTTTCATGCCTAAAATGACTATATGTGCAGATTTTAGGGTCTATTTATGTATCACCACTGACAATAAGGGTCTAATTCAAATGAGGGTTTACCTCTTGAAATGGGGTCTGCAAATTGAAGTTCCAGTCAAATTTATGATTTATTTTAAATTTCCCAATTTGATAAAAATGATGCATATTTTCCCAATAAAAAAGGGTAGAGGTAGTTTTGAAAAAAGCCAACAATATCACTGATGATATACATAAAATAAAAGAATGTAATATACAAGTCTTTTAAAATTACAAAAGTAAAGTTCTGTTAAAATATCATAAAAATCAGTAATAATGAAATTGATGATGATGATTGAGTGATGTTTAACATTATAAAGCAGCAAAAATAACATGCATATCAAAATAAAGAAACTACAGCTTAAAAACAATGAATGATGTGGACTTCTGGTCTTTATTGTTCTTTTTTCAACAGAAATGAAGGCTTTGTGTTGATACAGAAATTATTAACCCTGGTACACATTACCACATGATCTCTAAATAACATAAGACTAATGTTTCTTCCTCTAAATCAGACACCTATGTCACAAACTATCGATACTTTGAGACAAAGATGTATAAAAATTAAAAAATCACTTCTGTTTGATCATTCTTGCTTCAGAAAATTGTTTTCTCTTCTACTTTCAAAGTAGAAATTTGATTTATAAGATCCGTTTACATCATTCATTTTATTTTCATTTCAGGATTTGTGGAGGTCTTTGCTTACAGACATTATTGAAGTATGGATGAGTCAGAGCTGCTTTAGCTGATATTCTTTGGCTTGGTTCATACTTTAACATTTGCTGAAAATAAATTTTTAAAATTCATTAACATGATTTCATTATGTAAACATGGTAAAAGAAGACATGTGGGACTGCTGACACAAATTTTAATTTTGTTGCAATAGGACAAAAGTACAACTTTACAGATAATGAAAAATAGCACAAATATTGCACAAAAGTAAAACCCATCATATTGTTAATATTTTCAACAACTGCCAACAGTGATTTTTTTCAGTGAACACAATAACAAAACTTGATTCTATCTAAACGAAGATCCAAACTATGATTTTTATCAAAGTAATTCGTTTCCAAGTCAAAACCTTAAAACAAATAAATGTCTTTAAACTTACTTCTAACATATCTAATACATCTCCTGAAATATGAGGGACAGTACAGGAAATTGCCTGTTGAGGCCATTTGGGGAATGTAGATTTAAAATCTGGTAACTGTGATACTCCTGGCCATACCGTTTCATCAGGTGTACCTGAAATATATATATGCATATAGTATAAACTTAATGTATATTGTAAATAAAAAATAATTGTGGTATGTAAAGCCTCGGTCACACCTTACCGGATAAGAAGAACAGACGCCTAACGGATGAAAATAAAAGTTTCCGTTGACAAAATTGTTATCCGTTGGGAGTCCGTTGATGTACTGACCAAATAAAACAGACGCTTAACGAATGCATAACGGATATGCAACGTATGACAGATGAACTAGATATACGGAAAAATTAAAGGCGACAATAATAATACATGTAAATCGCATTAATATTCAAAATGTTCTGTGTAACTGGTTTTGGTTTGTTCTTCAAAAGTGTTTGGCCTGAATAAGAGCTGACTGATTGTGAAGACGTACCCTTACTCTAAGATCGATTAAGAATAATAAGAATTCATGAACCTTAAGAAATCTAATTGGCATTTCTGACGTGAAATTTTCAATTGGCATTTTAATATCCGTTGCAGATCTGTTCATCATCCGTTTTATTGGTTATACATCCAGTAGAAGTCAGTTTCACATTTGTTCAACATCCGTTTTATCCTTTCAACATCCATTTTATCCGTTCAACATTCGTTTTATCTGTTAGAAGTCTGTTGGTGAATTTATCTGCTAGACCTCCAACGGATGTATAACGGACACGTAACGGAAACAAAAACCGTACAAAACAGGCATTTCATCCGTTGGACGTCCGTTCAAAGCTTTGAATATGCTCAAAATTTTACACCAGACAGAACAGACGTCGACAGATAAAACGTACTCTTAACAGACATGCAATGGATATGGACAGACGTCTAACTGATAAGAACGGACGTCTAACTGATAAGAACAGACGTCTAATGGACATGAATGGATTGAAAAAAAGTTATCCATTAGGCATCCGTTAGAGCTATCCGTTAAGGTGTGACCGAGGCTTTAGAAATTCATAATGAACATTGTTAACCCCACTGTTGCACACATGTTTTCAGTCCAACGGGCAATAATTACAACTAAATTGTGTCCAGTGTCTTGCCAAGCGTATCCCACTCTGACTCATGGATCAAAGTATCAGAAAACTGAAAGCAAGTGTCCGATTCAAAAACACTCACACCTAACAACTCATCACTGTTGAGCTGTTGACCAAATATGAAGACCTGTTCAGTGGTAAATTAGAAAAGTATGTCAGAAATATTTGTTAATGACTGGATGAACAAATGAATGAAATGTCTTCACTCCTACAATGGGGTATGATACTATATTTTGCTTCTTTTAAACTTTTTTATGTATATCCTACAAGAAATGAAGGTGAGAGCTTGTTTATTATGCAATTTCCCATATAGTTTCTATTTTAAAGGGGATAACTACTAAAACAATTACTGATCATCACTAAATGTCAAACTTGTCCAAACCCTGGCTGATAAAAAACTGCTATAAATCAGACAAAAATTAAAGGCATGAGAGTGCTTATAATGCAATTTTCCATAGAATTTACATTTCCAAGGCCAGGCAATGGCCATAATCTTTGTAAATACAATTGATCAAGTGTTAAAAATTTAAGTCAATAGATAATTTGTGAAAAACTAAGAAAGCCCAAATTTGATACTTTTGAACACATCCATACCTGCCAACTGTCACTTTTTGTGGGGGATTTCCCCAAATGAAAATTTTGATAGAGCAATTTTGTTCATAATTTTACACAAAACATTAATTTAATAATGGCCATGGGCTTGTAATAGAATAAAGAAGCCAAAAAATAACATTAAAATGTATTTGAAGGCCCCCTTGAAGGTTTTGTAGGACTATAAGAGCCATCTTGCACGTAAAAACCCCATGGGTTTTTTTAAAAAGTTGACAGGTATGCACATCTTATAAACAACAATTCTTGCAATTAATGATGTATCAACTAACCTAATGTTCTGAAGATTCTAAAGAGTTGGTCAATTTCTGAATCTCCTGGAAATAATGCTCTTCTTGTCATCTACAAAACAAATTTAGTACAGTTAAAAATACGTTAACACATAAATTATACACTCAATTGCATAATTTTCTCATGCACAAAACCGCTTCTTATTCATCAAATGTAAAAATCAAAGAAGCATTGATGTTGTCATTCAGCCAATTTTGTAGCTATTTTTGACATTTTTTCTGACCATATTATCATTTATTTGGTTTTCTTCATTTCAATAACCTTATAAATATTGATGTAAATTATTTTGACATTTCTTCCATCTTTTTTTTAAGAAACATCTTAAATTTAATGATTTTGACAAGAATGATAACATGTGTAGCATATTTTTTTATGCCATTAATGCTATTTGGCTTCAAAATTTCGCGAAAGAGGCATACCATTGAACAAGACAAAATGACCCCCCCCTCCCTTTTCCCCAAATCCACTCTTGAGACATTATTTCCTGCCAAAACTTTTACAAATAATTCTGTTGTGCCACATGATTGTCTTAAGGTTTGTAGCAGTTCTGTATTATGCCAAATTTGCATCTAGCAAAAAAGTATTCTGCTGAAACCAGTTCTAGGGGCCATTTTACAATAGCAGTAGAGGGTGAGTGTTTAATACTTGTTAAAGGCATAACTTTGAGATGAATAATAGCTATATTAAACAGCACTGTCCTTTTGCTTTTAGTGTTTTTATGCTATCATTTTTTAATAAAACAAAATTGACATCATTTCTATTCAATGTACTAAATACTACTAATACTAATGCACATGTATAATCATATGTGTTATTGTTCAATGGATTCTTTTATAGTAATTTAAAGATAACTATTGCATAAATATATCCTAGAATCAGTTTTTCAATTATAAACAGGTTTACATTGATAATGTATCTGAACTTCCTATACCATTGATAAATACATTCATTTTATTAATGTCTGTGTCATACATTTAGTATCTTTGGCCAGAATCTGCATATAAAGTGATCATGATCAAGATCAACTCCATGACCTGATTGACCAATATGAATTGTTATAAATATCTGGGATTGTTTTGGTCTTTTTATTGGTTACTTTACATGGTTGAATTTCTTACCATTTCAGCAAATATACAGCCTAAACTCCAAACATCTACTGGTGTTGAATAAAACCTGCTTCCCAATAATATCTCTGGTGCCCTATACCATAATGTTACAACCTGTTAAGAATGAAATATCTTTTATGACAAACTTTCATGAAAGTAAACAGATGTGAAGAGACTCTCAACTCTTTCACTCACAAACTGAGTAAAGAACAAAGGAGTTTAGGTAAAGGTCAATAACAATAATACTTCCAGGTTTTTCTATATGAATGGGATTTTGAATAAATAAGCATATTCACCATGCAAAACGTCGCATGTTTTACGTGCATAATTTTGGTAAAAAACGTTTGATGTATAATTGGTTTTTGTAAATAATTGCCATTACATAAATTTCTCTCGGAATATGGAATAAAACAATAACTGTCTTTTGTTTCTGTAAATATGTGGTTTAATTTACTTTTGAAAAACTGATATTCACTTCCGCCGTTGGCCTCAGTGAATATCAGTTTGTCAAAAGTTGATAAAACTACATATTTACCTCATCAAAAGACAATAATCGTATAATATTAAAGTTAACAAGCATAAATTGTATTCATTATTATCCATTTCATCAAAATTCAATTTCACAGGATATATATATATTAAGGTGATGATTCAGTAAAAATCACTCTTGCTGGAAAACTGAAGTAAACAAGTAAATGCTTGTGTTTATGTACTATTTACTCTTAAACATCTGTATATAATTCCATACATCTAGGTTAAACTAGATATCATTGAGATGGGAGCCATCTCTGTGGGCCCCGCTGTGAATAATGTGCATTAAAAAATTGTATCTTTACCATAGGACATGGGTTTGTCAACTGAATCCAAAGTTTTTGACCTTGACCTTTGACCTAGGAAGTTGCACATAAATTATGACACACCCTTTGGTGTTGGTTTAATATACATGTCAAGTATAAACTTTGAAATGATAATGGTTCTCAAGATATAGTGCGGACACGATCTTTACCATAGGACATGGGGTTGTCAACTGAAACCAAAGTTTTTGACCTTGACCTTTGACCTAGGAAGTTGTACATAAATTATGACATACCCTCTGATATTTGTTTATATACATTTCAGGTATAAACTTCAAAATGATAACGGTTCTCAAGATATAGAGCGGACACAATCTTTACCATAGGACATGGGGTTGTCAACTGAAACCAAAGTTTTTGACCTTGAACTTTGCCCTAGGCAGTCGTTCATAAATTATGACACACCCTCTGGTGTTGGTTCATATACATGTCAAGTATAAACTTTGAAATCATAACGGTTCTCAAGATATAGAGCGGACACAATCTTCACCACAGGACACAGGGTTGTCAACTGAAACCAAAGTTTTTTGACCTTGACCTTTGACCTAAGAAGTTGCACATACATCATGACACGCCCTCTGGTGGTGGTTAATAAACATGTAAAGTATAAAGTATGAAATCATAATGGTTCTCTTGATATGGAGCGGACACAAAAGTGTTACGGACAGACGGATGGACGGACGGACAGACTGATCACTATAGGGTACCCGCCTAAAGGCGGGGCCCTAATAAGCATGGTTGCAAACATGAAAAAAACAAGGAAATTAGAATTAAGTTTGTGAAGAACTACATGTATTTGTACTACATGTTACACTTATTCATTCTAATCATAAAATTTGAATATGGGTTATTAGTACATTAACTACTTCCTCAATTCAAATACTTTAAGTACTCTAAAGATTTAAGATATGTATAGATTATAACATGCCCTTTTTCATATTGGCCCTGGTATCATCCCGAGACTCCCATATCTGCCTCGAGGCTTTAGCCGAGGGCCAATATGGGTCGAGGATGATGACCCCGGGCCAATATGGAAAAGACATGTTATAATCTTTTTATCACATATTCAAGTTCTGCAGAAAAGAGAAAAAAAGGTCAATTATAACAATTTAATGAAACATAAAAGGTAAAATCTTACACATTTTATCACAAACGTGTCGTAAAGGACGCAATGATGTCACGTCATTTGGAATCAGGGCACAATATCAATATACTCTTTTTTGCCCCGGGCAATTTTGAGGTTATTGCATATGCAAAACCTAAGGTATTCATAACAAATATGTGATAAATGTATGTAAATCATACCTCATGTGTATATGTCCTAACTGGAACACCAAATGCCCTAGCCAAACCAAAATCTGCTAGCTTTATGTTACCATCCACATCTATCAGCAAATTTTGTGGTTTTAAATCTCGGTGTAGAACTCGATGTGCATGACAAAATGCTACGCCTTGTAGCAACTGGTAAAGGTAACTCTATTGAAATGCAAAAAAAATGTGATATACTTCTAGCATTGAAATCTTTAAATCAAGCTACTGTATGGTAGATGCAAAACCAGATCCAAGTGTCACATTGACATACCTGTCAACCTCTGAAAATGAAAAGTCAGGTCATGACCTGCATTGAGAAAAAAAATCTCAGGTCATAACGCGTACGACATTTTGCGGGCTCAATTGAAGAACAAAAATATGTTTACATATAATTTATATAGTCAATATGTACATGAAACAGTTAGAACATGTATACAAGTTTATTTCAGACTATTGTTATATTCCATAGTAGCAGACTTGGCATTCTTTAAAAGAACTGCACGTGGTTTCAGTTCATAGCAATGCAAATGTGTATTCATTTTACAAGAAAGAAGAGCACACAGTGTATCCTTATTAAGATCAGCCCTAAACTCTGTAGCTATTTTCTTTACTAAAGAAAATGCCCTCTCACTGTCTGCATAATCTGTTTGGCAAAACCAGTAATGTTTTAGCAAGTTTTGACAAAACAAAAAATCTTGGCTTGTTTTCAACTACCACTTTGTTATTTTCAACTGAAAGGGCCCTCTTTACTATTTGGGTGGTTTTAGTTTTTCCACAGGAATAACCTGAAGCTATTTCACTGTCAGAGAACATTAATTTACACAATTTTGTGAAATGGTCAGTTACTGCAAAGGAAAGGTTGTGCTCAGCCACAAAGTACGAAAATAAAGTTTCTGCATTAGTTACTTTATCAGCCAAAACACTTTTGGTCTTTGTGAAGAAAATATCGTTACGTAGCTCAGGTAAACAGTCCTACATTTTGACTTTTTGTTACATTGAAAAAGACCGATAAAACCGAAGGTCGTGTTACTTCTAAATACCGGAAACAATTCCGGTCAGAAATCCGGGTGAAACGGGTAATGTTAGAAATTCCCGGGACCCGCCGGGTAAAGAAAAACTCCCGGGTGAGAGGTGAAAATAACGGGTGTCACCCGCAAAAAACGGGTGAGTTGACATGCATTGAAACCAGGAAAATATCACTTAAAAGATAACAGATATTTGCTATTAAATGTTGCCTCCTCAGCTTGCAATGGACCAAAGTTACTATCCACTGCTATGTACATCAATCAACAAAACTTTTCAATCATACATGTATCAATATTATAAATAAAAACTTGAAAAGGATTTGATCAAGCATTTTAAAGTTATTGCACTGAAGTAACAAAAAATGCCATTTCAAGACTCACAACTGAAAAACAGCAAAAGTTTTCAAGACATTGCACAGAATCAGCTGTAATATCCCAAATTAATAATTGTATTTTTCAATTTGATCAATATATAATGAATTTTGATTTTCATCTTATTTAAACATGACATAGTTTATAAGCAAAGTGACTTTAAGTCATATGAACATCAGTTACATTGTTCTATGCTGTTTCTACACACATATTTCTATCAACAAAATATACATGTTTTTAAAAAGTGTTGCTGTTGGTGAAAGGGTTACATTTCTTTTTCAGATTTTATTGCGTGTTTGTTTGTTATGATACTACAGAACTAAGTTATCTTTACCTTTATCAATGATGAAGGCATCCCAGAAGGGGGACAACTGTCCATATATTTCTTCAAATCTTGATTTAAATATTCAAAAACAAGATAAAGCTTTTTCTCACTATGTACAACATCAAGCAATCTATAAAAGTAACAATATTTTATAAGTACATGTACATTGTATTGCAATAGAATAAAACTAATGGAACTATTTTTGAAGATTTCTCACTGTCAATTTGTGATTTGATTTGCCTCTTATAAGTCTTCAAACACCATTCTATTATTCCTTAAAATTCTTTAGATATCCAAAAAGTACAGCATGTATAATTATTTTGTTGTACACTAGTACTGTATTACCATGATTACCATAATACTGCTCACTCCTTTTAGTAATTAAGCTATATTTATTTTTTTTCTTTATTGATAACTATCATATTTATATACATGTATAAGGACACCTTTAGTGAGTTGACCATGTTGACAGTAATCTAAAAGACTTACAATTTGTTGTTTTGGCTGTTGTTTAAAGTAGTTAATTCAAAAGGATATATACGTGTTAGGAAGATTTGTTTCTTGCATAATTATACCAATTTTCTCTATACTATTAATGCATATCATTATGCAAGCCATATTTGTTAAGTTGGCTAAATTTATATTATTTAATTAGTATGTTACAACTATGAAATGTAGTTAAAACTACACATAAAAACCTATGCAGAGATTATCTTAATATTTTGACACTTATTCTGTTAGTACTGTAAATTTCTTCTCATTTGTGTATGTAAAATATTACCACAAAATGGTAATGTTCAATATTTTTAGCCTCAACTGACAAGACATTTATTGTGCATGTGACAACACAAATAAAGTGCAATAAAATTTGTAATGGCTTTATGTTATCACACTTGTATGTTTCATGGTTCTGACAACTATAAACTCAAATAAAACTCTTTTCATAAACTTAACGTTGAAAGGCATCTGTATTGATGAAGATCATTCATTGTTTACAAACAGTACCTATAGTGTGTAATGTTTAATGAAAGAACTTATTACCTGACAACTGTTGGATGGTCAAGTTCTTTGAGTAAAGATATTTCCCTGATAGCTGTTGACGGTACTCCTTCAGATTCTCTACAAAAAATATAAAACAGCAATTTTACTTTCCATTTTGGCAAATGTTTAAATTGGTTTAACTAGTATTAATGAACATAATGATATAAATCACTCATACGAATATATCTAATTCCTTGGTTCCATAATTTTCACTTTTTCAACTTTGGATGTGTGTCTTAAATCGGCCGAAGATAAATTGATACGTAATCACAGACTACAACAAGATAACCATAACCATTATTATGAACTCTACATGGTATAGAACCCAGAAATTATTTTAAGGATAGCACAAATTAAGAATTGATTGATCTTCACAAGAATTTAGCATATAAATTATCTGTATTTTTTATTTTTCTGCCAGTTTCGGACGCTTCCTCTTCTAGGAGAGTAAAAGTACAAGGGTCCGGATTTAATGCTCAAAAGCACCGATTGTTAATAATTTTGAACAAAAACAAATTGTTTACGTTATTTCTCGAAAAGGATGAAAAGTGGTGAAAAAACATTGTTTTGGGCGAAAGCATGAGGTGGTGGAAAAGAAAACTGAAATGGGGAAAACACTTTAATGTCTGTCTGCAACGATTTATTTCCTGTCAGACTCAGTATATATAGTTTCCAATTATTTTTTTGTATTTTTTTATATCAGTTTTGTTACGTTTTATCTTTAGGATTCTTTGATCCGAAGCCTTTGATCCATCATAATAAAAGTCTGGTCAACGCCAGTGATCGATGCAGGAATAGTTGAAGGTTTATTAATTATTTAACTTTTAAGATGCTTGGTTTACGATGTTATATTGTTTGGAAAATATGCTTGTGTGTATTCTTTATTGGGATAATATGTTCACCGAGATCTGAAGTTTGATTTAGCTGGCAAAAGCTGGAAACAGTAGGTGTCATGAGACATGACTATCAACATGCATGATTTCGATGAGGGTCAGACTGAATGTAACACACAAAAGCAACGTACGCATCAAGTCTGATTTTCTTCAGAGCTACCAGTCGACCAGTTGTTTTATCTCTTGCTTTGTACACAACTCCATAAGTCCCTTCGCCAATCTTTTCTATTTTCTGGAAATTTTCCATTGCTGTCTGCTGGCAAGTTGGTGATTGCGAAACCGGAAACGTTTGGTACTGTTTTTGTTTACCATTTTCCCGCGCGTTTAATCCTAGCCAAATTTAGTCATTTGATTGGTTAAGCTTTTCCGGAAGTGTAAAAAAAGTGGGCGTGTCACCAAGAGGCGCAAAAATATAAACAAACTGCAAAATATTTGTAAACACAGATATTTGTCCAAATATGCACCAATCAATAATAATAATTATTCTATTTTTTGTTAGATTACATGTCAATAATACCCCTATTTGAAATTTGTAAAATGTTCGATGTACAAAATATATTCGCGATATACCCAAAATTCATCATTTCTTGGTCCTCAACAATCAGTGTATATAAAGTGCGAATTCAGCTAGTTCGTTTTCACTATCATATGCGAGTATGTCTATTGTAGTATAAAGGATCATGGGGAAAACTGTATTTGTTTACGTTTCGATAATACCAAAATAATTGATTTGAAGTTAAGTTTCAACATATTTTCATTGTGATATGTCTTTTTAATGTACAAAAAACAGCATTACACTTCAAATAAGTGTTATAAAAGCAACATAATATAGCATATCGATTATGAAAAGCGATCCATTTAAACTATAGATGCGACGAATTATCACTATTAGTGCAGTCATTTCTGATGTAGAATTTTCGAAGATTCCGGAGAATTTTTATTGTAGGATTTATGTGATAACTATGGACTTGCGACAAATGAAAAAACTTAATTGATGACTTTAGTATTTATGATATTATCAAATTAAAATAACAACTCCTCATTCATTCTTCATCAAATATATAGTAATTCAAACTTGTAACAAAAAAGCTTCTCTTACATGTGTAATGTCATATTGTATACTTAAAATTACGTTTTTTCTTTATTATAACTATGACTGATTTTGTTCCAATTAATATTAAAAGTTAAATAAGTTCCTGTGATACTTGTTTTAAACGAATGTGCACATATTTTATACAAATGAATGGATAAGTTCACACAAAATATGTTCTTGTTACACTTAAACTATAATAGGCCAATCCAGTTAATATTTGCTAAAGGGGGATGGATGGTCCTTTCTGACACGTACACTTATACGCAAAAAACTTCTGAGGGTCTTGCAGCAGTAAATTAATTAAAATACTTACATCTTAGGGGTTACAAAAATGCCTATGTCAGATCTTAGGGGTGCTTGAAATGTATACAGTTTCGTATCATGCATTATCTGGTATTGTATTTAAAATTCTGATGGATACAATCCTTGCATTAAAAAATTCTGATATGTCATAGTTTCCCATGAAATCCCATCCACCCAATATGAACAGAAACTCTACATCTGATAGGTCTTAATTTTTAGATCTGATATATAGGTAGTTTTTCATGATGTTTTTTTCTGATACGTATAAAAAAAAAATCTCCCCATCCATCCCACCTGTCAGAAATTAACTGGAATGGCCCAATGCTTCTTGTTACACTTGAATCATAATTAATATTAATATAATACTTATCTTTATATGCACTTGAATGATAACTGACTGATGATAAATGCTCAGTATATAAGATAACTTGAAAAATGTTTAACCAGTGGAACATATTTCACCGATAAGGAACTTATTTTACCAGGTGAGGATCAAATCAAACAAACCCAGAACTTATTTCACATGGTAAGGAACAAATCGTAAAATCCGGAACTAATTTCACTAGCCGGGTAAGGTACATATCTCCCCAACCCGGTACTTATTTCACCAGGTTAAGTGTGGACTTATTTTATAGAGATGGAACAAATTATATAGAAATTGTCTGTGAAAAAAGTTCCCCAGAACATATAGTCAAACTAAACTGTCATTAAAAGAGTAAGACAGTACATCAAGTTAGCAGCAACACATACACTTTCGTTCAGTTGGTTAATAAATGTATTAAGAAATGGGTGTTTTTATAATGGCCCTGTTATATGTCCAAGGTCAGTAATAATGGCCTCGGATGTCTGTAATAGCCCTCGGCGTTGCCTCGGGCCATTACAGACTTCCTTGACCATTATTACAGACCTTGGACATATAACAGGGCCATTATAAAAACATCCATTCATTAATACCATAGCACCGCATATATACAATACTAATGATTCGCTCTACAGTGAAAATGAAAGCATTGTATCATTATTCGACAGTAAACATGACTCGCATAAAGACAGCATCATAGTAGAATTTAGCTCAATATGAAGAAACTGAATGACAAAACCTATTCTCCGTTATACAACTTTAATAATTGTGTTGAAATGAACATTTTTTTGCAACAACATCTTACCTGCTAGTTTTAAATCACCTGCACGATCTGTTCGTGAAATGCACTACATATATCCACCTATTTCTGTATATATTTCACAGCTAGATGGCTTTATGCGCGATAAAACCCCGTTTGCATCTTTTACATTGTCTTAATACTAGTATTATTTATTTCTAAACATATTCATTTTAACTCATTTTCTTCATTTTCTTCAAAAATAAAAAATAAATCGTCTGTTTATTTATCATTCTACATCATAAATTTATGGCATGTACAGTGAAAATGATATTTTAGGATCCGCACTTTACATACACTGAACAATCTTGAGATTTTCTGTACTTATAAACAACATGGCCTCATAGATCTTCTTCAAATCTTAAATTCTCACAGTTTCAAAATCTCAGTTTACTTTTGATTATGTCCTTAGTTAATTATTGGTTTATAATAACTATACGTTTAACTTTTAGTAAAAGGCACAGCCATGGCATGCACTACAAAAAAAGTAGCTAGTTGAAAAGTCCAGGAACAATGTAGCTAGTTGAATAGTTCTGGCGGAACAGAACAACTAGTTAGCAAAATTTATGTTGTATTTCATAGCTCACATAAAGCGGAATAAGTTGCATTATCATGCAAATTTAGTATTCATAGTACCCCAAGAGAAGGAAGAGCCCCCCCCCCCCTCATTTGGGTACTTTTAAAAATATCAATTTCAGATTAATGTATAACAATAAATTAGAACTTATTCCGTTATTTTACTTTGTATCAATTCTCCAAATGTCCAACATTGTGACTGGTTACGGTTTGTTAGTTCCGGTTTTGACTAAGTTGCCATGGCAAAGAGGAACTTTGTGACTAGTTGATAAGTTCCTTTTGACTTTTGTAATCAGTATCTTGTTCCCTTTGAAAGGTTCAAATATAATATGTTACGCTTTTACTTTGCATCAATTCTCCAAATGGAACTTTGTGACTGGTTGATAAGTTTCGTTGGATCTTTTGGGCTAGTTTGTTAGTTCCGGTTTTGACTAATTTGTCAAAAAGGAACTTTCTAACTAGTTTTTATGTTCCGTTGGACTTTTCCAACTAGTCACTTTGTTTCGGTGGAACTTATAAACCAGAGGAAGAATAAGTTAACTAGTATGATAAGTTCCTCTGGAACTTTTCGGTTAGTTAGTTCTTTCCGCCCGGAACTTTCCAACGTCGGAACAAAAGAGCATTTACATATACATACCAGCCTATATGTTACAGGCACTTTCTAAATGTAGGCATTTTGCAAAATGACTGAATTTTCAGGCATTATATAACGTGACTTAAAATACCTATTCATTTTGTAAATTGTCGGACTGAAATTTTGAAACAAAATTCCACAAATTGCCTGTTCCGTCACTTTCAGTCAATTTGTTGAAGAATAATATCATTGTGATGTATAATTATGACAAAAGTGGAAAAACACAATATCTTTAAAATAAAATAACCAATGGTTCGGTAGAATTGATTTATTATAAAAAAAACAGCTGGGAAGGTTTGGATGTCATATGATGTGTTCTTTTTAGTGAAACTACGTTAAGTATGTATAATCACTCTTTATTAACCAACTAAGTGCATTATTGCCAAAAGTGACTGTTTATTAAAAATTACATATTTTCTGTAATGGCCTTGTTTTTCTGTAATGGCCCTGTTTTTTTCTGTAATGGTCCTGTTTTTCTGTAATGGCCCTGTTTTTTTCTGTAATGACCCTGTTTTCCTGTAATGGCACTGTTTTTTCTGTAACGGCCCTGTTTTTCTGTAATGGCCCTGTATTAATGCCCATTTTGTTTGTATTAAGCCCTGTTTGGGTTTTTGATAAAGTTAATAAAACTAAGTTGTAAAGAGTATAATACCTTTTTATATTTTATTTAATTTAGTAACCAGCAACCAACATTAAAGAAACATATAAAGGGATCACTGTTCATCCTGTTTTTGAACACATATCTCTTTCAACTTAATATCTTGGATATTTGGTATATTTAAAGCTTTATAATGGTGAAGTACAAATTATTTTGTTCAAACTAAACTGTCATTAAAAGAGTAAGACAGTACATCAAGTTAGCAGCAACACATACACTTTCGTTCAGTTGGTTAATAAATGTATTAAGAAATGGGTGTTTTTATAATGGCCCTGTTATATGTCCAAGGTCAGTAATAATGGCCTCGGATGTCTGTAATAGCCCTCGGCGTTGCCTCGGGCCATTACAGACTTCCTTGACCATTATTACAGACCTTGGACATATAACAGGGCCATTATAAAAACATCCATTCATTAATACCATAGCACCGCATATATACAATACTAATGATTCGCTCTACAGTGAAAATGAAAGCATTGTATCATTATTCGACAGTAAACATGACTCGCATAAAGACAGCATCATAGTAGAATTTAGCTCAATATGAAGAAACTGAATGGCAAAACCTATTCTCCGTTATACAACTTTAATAATTGTGTTGAAATGAACATTTTTTTGCAACAACATCTTACCTGCTAGTTTTAAATCACCTGCACGATCTGTTCGTGAAATGCACTACATATATCCACCTATTTCTGTATATATTTCACAGCTAGATGGCTTTATGCGCGATAAAACCCCGTTTGCATCTTTTACATTGTCTTAATACTAGTATTATTTATTTCTAAACATATTCATTTTAACTCATTTTCTTCATTTTCTTCAAAAATAAAAAATAAATCGTCTGTTTATTTATCATTCTACATCATAAATTTATGGCATGTACAGTGAAAATGATATTTTAGGATCCGCACTTTACATACACTGAACAATCTTGAGATTTTCTGTACTTATAAACAACATGGCCTCATAGATCTTCTTCAAATCTTAAATTCTCACAGTTTCAAAATCTCAGTTTACTTTTGATTATGTCCTTAGTTAATTATTGGTTTATAATAACTATACGTTTAACTTTTAGTAAAAGGCACAGCCATGCACTACAAAAAAGTAGCTAGTTGAAAAGTCCAGGAACAATGTAGCTAGTTGAATAGTTCTGGCGGAACAGAACAACTAGTTAGCAAAATTTATGTTGTATTTCATAGCTCACATAAAGCGGAATAAGTTGCATTATCATGCAAATTTAGTATTCATAGTACCCCCAAGAGAAGGAAGAGCCCCCCCCCCCCCTCATTTGGGTACTTTTAAAAATATCAATTTCAGATTAATGTATAACAATAAATTAGAACTTATTCCGTTATTTTACTTTGTATCAATTCTCCAAATGTCCAACATTGTGACTGGTTACGGTTTGTTAGTTCCGGTTTTGACTAAGTTGCCAAAGAGGAACTTTGTGACTAGTTGATAAGTTCCTTTTGACTTTTGTAATCAGAATCTTGTTCCCTTTGAAAGGTTCAAATATAATATGTTACGCTTTTACTTTGCATCAATTCTCCAGACTGGTTGATAAGTTTCGTTGGAACTTTTGGGCTAGTTTGTTAGTTCCGGTTTTGACTAATTTGTCAAAAAGGAACTTTCTAACTAGTTTTTATGTTCCGTTGGACTTTTCCAACTAGTCACTTTGTTCCGGTGGAACTTATAAACCAGAGGAAGAATAAATTAACTAGTATGATAAGTTCCTCTGGAACTTTTCGGTTAGTTAGTTCTTTCCGCCCGGAACTTTCCAACGTCGGAACAAAAGAGCATTTACATATACATACCAGCCTATATGTTACAGGCACTTTCTAAATGTAGGCATTTTGCAAAATGACTGAATTTTCAGGCATTATATAACGTGACTTAAAATACCTGTTCATTTTGTAAATTGTCGGACTGAAATTTTGAAACAAAATTCCACAAATTGCCTGTTCCGTCAGTTTCAGTCAATTTGTTGAAGAATAATATCATTGTGATGTATAATTATGACAAAAGTGGAAAAACACAATATCTTTAAAATAAAATAACCAATCATTCGGTAGAATTGATTTATTAAAAAAAAAAACAGCTGGGAAGGTTTGGATGTCATATGATGTGTTCTTTTTAGTGAAACTACGTTAAGTATGTATAATCACTCTTTATTAACCAACTAAGTGCATTATTGCCAAAAGTGACTGTTTATTAAAAATTACATATTTTCTGTAATGGCCTTGTTTTTCTGTAATGGCCCTGTTTTTTTCTGTAATGGTCCTGTTTTTCTGTAATGGCCCTGTTTTTTTCTGTAATGGCCCTGTTTTCCTGTAATGGCACTGTTTTTTTCTGTAACGGCCCTGTTTTTCTGTAATGGCCCTGTATTAATGCCCATTTTGTTTGTATTAAGCCCTGTTTGGGTTTTTGATAAAGTTAATAAAACTAAGTTGTAAAGAGTATAATACCTTTTTATATTTTATTAATTAATTTAGTAACCAGCAACCAACATTAAAGAAACATATAAAGGGATCACTGTTCATCCTGTTTTTGAACACATATCTCTTTCAACTTAATATCTTGGATATTTGTTATATTTAAAGCTTTATAATGGTGAAGTACAAATTATTTTGTTCAAACTAAACTGTCATTAAAAGAGTAAGACAGTACATCAAGTTAGCAGCAACACATACACTTTCGTTCAGTTGGTTAATAAATGGATTAAGAAATGGGTGTTTTTATAATGACCCTGTTATATGTCCTCGGTCAGTAATAATGGCCTCGGATGTCTGTAATGGCCCTCGGCGTTGCCTCGGGCCATTACAGACTTCCTCGACCATTATTACAGACCTTGGACATATAACAGGGCCATTATAAAAACACCCATTCATTAATACCATAGTATTTCAGATAGTAAATTTATGATTATTTTGTCTACAAAATGACTGGAGGACAAATGGTTCTTTCAATAGAACAAACTTTCCAAACGATTTTTTTTTTAAATTCCAGATTCAGTAGAGTGCAGTGAAACATATGAAACAAAGAAAAAGAGGTTAACTTTGTTTATAGCCTATAATTGATTGCGATTGTTTGCTTTCAGTAGCAAATATTTTATAAAATTGAGATCGGAAATAGGGAATGTGTCCCGACCAAAGAGCAGATACAATATGGAATAATTCATTACAATATTCTTGATTATTCTTTTTTTCTTTCTTTTTATTTAAATCATCATAGATAAAACTGCTACTGTGTTCAATAAAATTGAAAATTGAATTGGGGAATGTGTCAAAGAGACAACAACCCGACCATAGAGCAGACAACAGCCGAAGTTCACTAATGGGTCTTCAATGCAGCCAGAAACTCCCGCACCCGGAGGACACTCAGGCGTCCTTCATCTGACCCCTTGAAACAATTATGTATACTAGTTCAGTGATAATGGACGTCATACTAAACTTTTCAACTGTTTTTTTTTTTAAATTTCATTCTATAAATTTATTTCAGGCATTTTGTTAACTGCCTTTCAATTTTTTCAGGTATTTTATAAAATCACTGAAAAATTAGACTATAGCCATTATGTATATTAAATGACTGAATCTTACATGCATTTTCGAAAATGCCTAAAGTTTTCAGGTATTTTACAAAATGCCGAAAAGAAAATGCGTGTATAAACATTATATATTGTTACTTTGTGTTTTTTGTTCTTTATCGTATGATGTGCAGTTAAGCCACTATATTTGGTAACGTTAGGGTTAGACGCTCACAACACATGCAGCTGTTTCTGTCAATTGGGGGTTTGATATCCACACGTGTACGAAAATTCACATACAACTGAGTGTGAATACTGGTAAACCCCCTCCCCCATGTATAGACAGAAACAAGTGTTTATTGCTTACAAACATGTCCCCCCCCCAAAAAAAATTAATCTATATATGTATGCTTGCATGGCGTAAATCAAAACACTGTAATTCAGTGGTTGTCGTTGATTGCTAGCTGTCTGTCATTGATGTTTTTCGTTTGATATTCTATCATAAATCAGGCGGTATAACCGCGTTGGTTTTTTTTCTTCCTTTCGTTTCAATTGTTTTACATAATTTTTGGTAGTGTTGGGGCCTCAGTTTGTAGCTGATTAAACGGTATGGGTTTTTGTCATTGCTGAAGTCCGCACGATAGCCTATTGTTGCAAAAATACGCTTCCTTTGGCCTCTGTTCATATAGTTATCTCATTGGCGATCACACCACATTTCCTTTCTACATATAAAAGAACATCATAACGGTACAAATACAAACTATTATTTGTGCTGTACCATGTGTACAATAGAATATATAATTCAGTCCTTTCGAGTGTGTCTCAGTTGTTGGCATATCCATGCAAGTTTTAAAGAGTAAATTTCTTATCTTCTGGTCCATCTATACGATGAATAAGCTTATAATACATAATAAATCTAACTTAGTTTCGAAGCTGACTGGAGACTTTCCAAAGATAGCATGATAGACTTTACTTACATTCTGGGTTACTATGCATGTGACTTTTACAAAGACAAGAGATCACAAGAGTACACACTCTTAAATCTCAAACCACACCTGCTTTACTTATAGCGATTGAACTTGTGTTGAAAGTCTGTAATTACGAAGATTTTACTACAAATATCATCTGTATAAATTTACCATTATCAGTGATCCATGTAAATAAGGTTAAGGTCGGAGAGGCCCCACCACCTTACAACCCTTCCATACCTCAAATATAGTTGCTTAAAGTATTCAATAAACTGACAAAACCATGGAAAATTAACATTGACCTATGAATCATAAAAATGAGATCAAGCCTGAGGTAATGCAATACCATTCAGACAGATATGTTGACATCAGGCATACTGAGGAATAATTGACATTAGGGGACGACCATTTGATATTCTGGGGGGAGCAGGAGGATTCGTTTTGGATCGGTTATTTATTTTTGTAAACTAAGAGGACAGATTATTTATTTTCTGCACTGTTGAAGCAAGATTTTTCATTTTCATTAAAACAAGGGACTGATTATTCATTTTCACAACTATATTTATAATATTTAAAAACATACAATTTTTAAATGAATTTTATTATACATGTTATAAATAATACATGTAACTATTATGTATAATCATTGTCATTATAAGTACCATTTAATTAGAATTAACCATTATCCTCTGCAGGAATGAATCTTGCCAACTGTGTATACATGTATTTCATACATACACAGTATTAAAGTCTTGTTGCAACTTGCCTTTTTATTAATTATTGCAAAACATATTTCGCCGAGCGGAGCGAGGCAAAATATTTTTTGGAAGGGTTTTGATGCTGCTCAAGGCCCCAAGAAGTTATAGAACAAATGATGCAAAATCATGCTTTCTGGGTGTTAATCCCAGACCTTTTCTTAATCTGAAAATGCAAGTTCTGCTTTAATCATTTTTTGACAATATTTTGGTCACAAAGCAAAATGTGTAGATTCAGTGTAAGAATTAAGTTTTTAGGGACAACATTAAAAGACCAAAATGTAGGATAAAGCACAAATGTAATTCTCATTGTTAAGTATGTGACTGCTGTTTTTTTTTTGTAAACTCATGATTAAGTTAATAACAACATTACTAAATTACAAAAGAAATGCAACACTAACAGAATACAGAATGAACAAAAGACAAATAAGAAACATTGATCCTGAAAAAAAACCAGGGGCCATGTCCAAGGAGAACAGAACTGCTTCTTGCAAGAAGCTCTCATTGAAAACAATTTGATATGAAGACAAGCTTTTGGTTTTGAAATTTTCTACATGAGCCTATTTGCCTCAATGAAGTTACTTCCCTGTAATAAAAGTGTTCCTGAGACAATATACATCAAGTTAAATG
Source organism: Mytilus edulis (assembly GCA_019925275.1). Taxonomy (NCBI): domain Eukaryota; kingdom Metazoa; phylum Mollusca; class Bivalvia; order Mytilida; family Mytilidae; genus Mytilus; species Mytilus edulis. Next base: position 53,974,082 of record CM034353.1, read on the forward strand.
AAACCCATTTTCAGACATTTCAAGTATATTTGATAATATTTATACTTTTATTGTTAAAAGATATATACGCCTTTCATTGTTTTTGTTGATATTTTTTACTCTTCTTTTATTCAAGCAATTTTTTTTTATATTGTATAGTAGCACAGAACGCAAAAGGAGTATTATTTATATACTGAGTGCCAATGAAAACGCAACACTTTTGTTTTTCAAAAAAGTCTGATAATTTTTATTTATTTTATATTAGAACTTTGTAAAGTTGGTTGAAAATGACTTTAAAGACAATTGTCGACAACTTTAGGGTTGGGTGATTTTTGGAACAAATGCAAAGTAAGGGTTATTTTGAACGGACATAAACCGAGTTCACCGCTTTTCAACATACGCACCATTTTCACGATTTTGTCATTTAAAGCTTGGCTAATGTCATGAGTTTTCCCGCCCTTATTGTAAGGAAACTGCAATAAACATCTGAGTAAATGCCAGGACTTTCTGACAACCAGCGACATGCAGTTTCGGGCATGATCCAATGAAGCCTTTCACAGCATACAATAACCCAAATCATCCACAAATTCAACAAAAATGGATCAGTTAATGATAAGCCACATCCCGGGGTTCAAAAAGCAAGAAACGCTCAGCAAAACCGATACATTTGGTCTGTAACATATCCGATATCGACTCTGATGGATGTCCAAAGGTCACGTGAGTTCAATGGTGGTCACTGTAGATCCTATGGAGCAATTTCAGTAAAGCACCATTTGCGCAGAAATTCAACGGTTAAAGAGGACCACAGTCGACATCTAAACGGCTGTCTGGTGTAAACATCGAATTCTGTAGACCAAAAATCATTCATTATGTACCAAAAATCATCAGTGGTGGTTACATAGACGTTTGGCACCAGCCTTGGCCAAAAGTCGTGCGTTTCGCCAGATTTAGGTCCGATAGAGCAAATTTTGCATCAGATTTGACATGGTTTAGACGATGAAAACCACCACCAATATCATAAAGTCAGCTTGAGTTTGCTTTACAGGACAAGTGGAATAACATTCCTCGAGATCACATTAAACGTCCGGGATGATCAATTCCACGGCGCTGTCGAGATTGCGCTGCACAACGGGGTTGTAACATTTTTAGTTAGGACTGTGATTTGATGATTCGACATTGGATGTTTCGTTAATATCTATTGCGCCCGAAAGATGACAATGAAACATTTTTGTTTGATATCGATCTATTGTTAGAATTGTTAATTTTCAAGAACAATTCAGTTTGAAAGATTATGATTTCTAATATAAATTTTATTTTTGCAGTATATTTAACATCCTTGCATGCTGTTCGTGACAGTAAATAAGGTCAAGGTCGGAGAAGCCCAACCACCTTGCAACCCTTACATACCTCAAATATATTTGCTTAAGGATGTACTTAGGTGATCTAAGGTCAAAAATCAAATAAATCAAGAGTTCAAAATTGATAATTTAAACTTGAAGAGTTTTAGTTAAGGATCAAAATAAGCTAAACATATTGATAGGTCATGGAGCTCCTTTTCAAGATATTTGATTTATAAAATATGGCGGGAAAAGCCTGACTTGGACTTTTACCTTATATTTGCATTGGTATTATGTAGGTCTCAAATCTAAAGAAAGAAAATCAAGAATCTGCTTAAATTTTGTCAAATGACCTTTTATGAGATATTTAGTCTTATGTTAAAAAATGAATAGGTGTTATGGGGCAAAATATTTTACCTTGTATAGTATGGAAAAACACCAAGGAGTCCAAACATTTAACACTTATTCCAAAACCTCACCTAAGTACATCCTTAAAGTACTAAAAAAACTGACAAAACCATGGAAAATTAACATTGACCTATGAATCACAAGAGTGCACACGCTGAAATGTCTCGCCTTCTATACTAATCTTTGATATTATGTTGATAGTCCTAAGTATAAAGCTAAGCTTTATTACAACTGTCACATAAACTTAACATTAACAAAGATAACTAAACAAAGACCAATGAACCTTGAAAAAGAGGTCCAGGTCAGATGAACCATGCCAGGCAGACAGGTACAGCTAACAATGCTTCTATACAACATATATAGTTGACATATTACTTATAGTTTAAGAAAAATAGACCAAAACACAAAAACTTAACACTGTGCAATGAACCGTGAAAATGAGGTCACGGTTAAATATAACCTGCTCGACTGACATAAAGATCATAAAATATTTCCATACACCAAATATAGTTGACCTATGGCATATAGCATTAGATAAAAAGACCAAAACTCAAAAACTTAACTTTGACCACTGAACCATGAAAATGAGGTCAAGGTCACATGACATCTGCCCGTTAGACATGTACACTTAACAATCATTCCATACAACAAATATAGTAGACCTATTGCATATGGTATGAAAAAAACAGACCAAAACACAAAAATTTAACTATAACCACTGAACCATGAAAATGAGGTCAAGGTCAGATGACACCTGCCAGTTGGACATGTACACCTTACAGTCCTTCCATACACCGAATATACTAGCCCTATTGCTTATAGTATCTGAGATATGGACTTGACCACCAAAACTTAACCTTGTTCACTGATCCATGAAATGAGGTCGAGGTCAAGTGAAAACTGTCTGATAGACAAAAGGACCTTGCAAGGTACGCACATATCAAATATAGTTATCCTATTACTTATAATAAGAGAGAATTCAACATTACAAAAAATTTGAACTTTTTTTTCAAGTGGTCACTGAACCATGAAAATGAGGTCAAGGACATTGGACATGTGACTGACGGAAACTTCGTAACATGAAGCATCTATATACAAAGTATGAAGCATCCAGGTCTTCCACCTTCTAAAATATAAAGCTTTTAAGAAGTGAGCTAACGCCGCCGGATCACTATCCCTATGTCGAGCTTTCTGCAACAAAAGTTGCAGGCTCGACAATAAAAATGAGATCAAGCCTGAGGTAATGCAATACCATTCAGACAGTTATGTTGACATCACGCATACTGAGGAATAATGACATTAGATGTATGTTTCATTATGAAACAATCCTTCCATTCACATACGTATAGTGCCATAGCGCTGATAGTATTTGAGAAACAAACGAAAATAGTTTACACCTGTCTCGCATTCTGACGGACTTGAGTCGCAGGTCAAGCAGAATATACGCCTTTCATTGTTTTCGTTGATATTTTTTACTCTTCTTTTATTCAAGCAATTTTTTTTATATTGTATAGTAGCACAGAACGCAAAAGGGGTATTATTTATATTTAACATCCTTGCATGCTGTTCGTGACAGTATTTGCAATTGACTGAAATTATGATGACATAAATTCTAATTGTTAATTCTCCGGGGTTATTACTTGTTACTGGCAGGCCGCAATTGCCATTATAAAAAACAAGAACTGTTACAGCCGATTGCATTGAGTGTATAGTTAAAGCAATATCTTTGGTTAGCTTGCTTGCTAGCTGAACCGTGAAGTCATTATTAGGTTAGGTAAACTACCCTCCTTTAAGAGTAGACTAGTCCAACAGATAACCAGGCACTTGAGTTAGAATACCTTAGCTGTATTTGGCATAACTTTTATTAATTTTGGTCCTTAATGCTCTTCAACTTCGTACTTTATTTGGCCTTTTTTACTGTTTTGGATTCGAGCGTCACTGATGAGTCTTTTGTAGACGAAACGCGCGTCTGGCGTATATACAAAATTTAGTCCTGGTATCTATGATGAGTTTATTTACAACCACTGGGTCGATGCCACTGCTGGTGGAGATTTATTTCCCCGAGGGTATCACCAGCCCCGTAGTCAGCACTTTTTGTGCTGACATGAATTATCATTGATTTGGTTATATTTATAAATTAACTGTTTACAAAATTTTGAATTTTTGAAAAACTAAGGCTTTTCTACCTCAGGCATAGATTACCTTAGCTGTATTTAGCATAACTTTTATAAATTTTGGTCCTTAATGCTCAACTTCGTACTTTATTTGGCCTTTTTAACTGTTTTGGATTCGAGCGTCAATGATGAGTCTTTTGTAGACGAAACGCGCGTCTGGCGTATATACAAAATTTAGTCCTGGTATCTATGATGAGTTTATTTACTCTAACTTTTTTTCAAGGTTCGTGTTGTTCTGGATTTTTGTTATTATACAAAAAAAAGCATTCAATTCTTTAAGAGTAAATGATTCTGAACATTTGTTTTTCAGGTGCAAACATTTACCCAAAGTTGATACAATGAAAAATAAAACTTTTGGTGTCAACGATGTAAGTCAACTTGTCTTCAACAATACTTCTGTGAAATTAAATTGGATATTCAACTGTTTAGATAAGGCGACCTCTCTATTATTTGTATACCAAATTCAGCACTGAGCAACCAAACATCATTGTCGTGGAACTATACCTGTAGGAAGAGAGAATACGAGTATACCCATTCCTAAAATATTAAAATGCAATTGGCCAATGTCATCACCATACATACTATTCAGTGTCGGATCCAGAGGGGGGTTCTGGGGTTGGAACCCCCTTTTTGATGATCAATGCATTTGAATGGGGACATATGGTTGACCCCCCCCCCCCCCCCCACACACACACTTTATCCTGGGTTGGACCCCCCTTTTAAAAATGGTTGGATCCGTCCCTGCTATTTAGTATCAAGAGTGCATACGCTGAAATAAAACTGTATTCTGCTATATCGTTTATGCTATACACTTTTTATACTTGAACTATCATATATGATCATTTATAAATTAATATGCCTCACAGTTGCAATGACAGGCTGCACCATTAAACACATTCTAAAACAAGATCTTTATAAATGTTCAGGGTAGAGAGCTTGTTATCAGGTTTTCTTTAATTCATTTTTTTTAATATATCTAGAAAAAAAACCTTTAATTTACCATATTTCCAGAAACTTCATAGTGAACATCCTATAGATCTAAAAGAAACATTTTGGTTTCAATTTATAGACTCTGGTTTTCTAGAGCAGTTTCAGAGGAGATCTATAAAGAAAAGTTTACAGACAACAGATGGATTGACGATGGATGCAAAATGATGACAAAAACTCAAAGGCTGGTGAGCTTATAAAAGGAATCTTTAAAACATTAATTTTGGACTGAAATACAGGAATAGTTTTTTAGGCAATCTTTCCAAATTTTGTTTCAATGATATCTCATTTAACTTTGTCTTCTGAATGATACAAACTTCTAGAGATTCTTCTGTAGTCTTGGAATGCATTTAACAACATAGGATGGTAAATAACCATAGAGAAAAGCCAGGAATATAAATTCTTAAAACTATATAATACATCAACTTTATTTTTACTTTACATCAACTTAATTACTGTTTTACATCTAATGATCAGCTTCACTGCTGGACGGAATGCTTTAACTTTAAATATAATTTGACTAAAAATTGTACATATAATAGACGAAAAAGTTTCTGAAATTTTGTATTATGATCTTTGTAATAAGAAATTGACCTAGCACTTCTGTATAGACCAAAACATATGTCTACCAGATAGCATGAAGTTCTTTATCTTATAATAAGACAAAAATCAACATATCTTTGAATAACCCATAAGAATGTTACAGTGAACTTTAATTTATATTTGCCTAATACTTGGAACATTCTCCATGTATATACAGTTTCAATTATTAATATCAACAAATAGCAACAGATCTGTGAAATTTTTGTGAATTCCAGATTTTTTTTGGATTCAAATTTATAGGCTCAAAAGAGTTTGAACAGAGAAATGTTGAAAAATATCAATTAAATAGATTTATGAAAATGTGTTTCCTCAAATTTCAATAGTTAAAGTATATCGCCAAGTCTCAAAGAATCCTAAATACAAAGAATCTATAATATAACAAATTAATTTGAACAAAAAACAAACAATTAAAAAAACATCATAAAAGGTAATTATACATTTTCTATTCATCTAAACAAAATACAATCATTGTTTTTCAAGTAACATCTAGGTCTGTTTTACATACATTTAAAATAACTATTTCCACATGAAAACAAAACAAACATAATATATTATCTAACTTGATGTAATTTGCTACTTTGAGGATCAAATAATGCTTCTAATTACACCACAACCTCTAAATGCATAATCTTGCATAAAACCCAAAATATACATAAAATTATACTGTACTTTATAAGTTTTACAAAATGATTCTTATCCAATTAAATCAAAGAAAACATGGTAGGTTTGCATTTCTTGAAAGTAAACTGAAAATCAGTTCTTTGGATTAGCAATTGATGTCTTTAACTTTTAAAGCAATGATATTTTTCTCCATAACAAACTATACTGACTATGCTACTGACTGAAAATTCAACCTAAGGTATTTAGTGTAACATTTTACATAAATATTACGAAATTACAAGGCAAAATTGTCAATTTAGAATCTTACATTAATAAATTTTACGATAAACAAGGCAAAATTGTCAATTTAGAATCTTACATAAACAAATTTTACAATAAACAAGGCAAAATTGTCAATTTAGAATCTTACATAAACAAATTTTACAATAAACAAGGCAAAACAAAATTTAAACCGTAAATGTACAGCAAGATTAAACAAGTTGAACTGACTTATGATACCCTTGCTGTAAATATTAGTTAACATGATGATCAATGAATCTGAAAATGTATTAAACAGTATATCATGCTAACATGAAGTTTGATTCAAAATGTCAACAAGAGTGCACACACTGAAATGTCTCGCCTTCTTTACTAATCATTGATATTATGTTGATAGTCCTAAGTATAAAGCTTGATTACAACTGTCACATCAACTTAACATTAACCAAGATAGCTAAACAAAGACCAATGAACCATGAAAATGAGGTCAAGGTCAGATGAACCATGCCAGGCAGACATGTACAGCTAACAAAGCTTCCATACAACAAATATAGTTGACCTATTACTTATAGTTTAAGAAAAAAAGACCAAAACACAAAAACTTAACACTGTGCAATGAACCGTGTAATTGAGGTCATGGTCAAATAAAACCTGCGGGACTGACATATAGATCATAATATATTTCCATACACCAAATATAGTTGACCTTTGGCATATAATATTAGATAAAAAGACCAAAACTTAAAAACTTAACTTTGACCAATGAACCATGAAAATGAGGTCAAGGTCAGATGGCATCTGCCCGCTAGACATGTACACCTTACAACCATTCCATACAACAAATATAGTAGACCTATTGCATAAAGTATGAGAAAAACAGACCAAAACACAAAAACTTAACTATAACCACTGAACCATGAAAATGAGGTCAAGGTCAGATGACACCTGCCAGTTGGACATGTACACCTTCCAGTCCTTCCCTACACCAAATATACTAGCCCTATTACTTATAGTATCTGAGATATGGACTTGACCACCAAAACTTAACCTTGTTCACTGATCCATGAAATGAGGTCGAGGTCAAGTGAAAACTGTCAGACGGGCATGAGGACCTTGCAAGGTACGCACATACCAAATATAGTTATCCTATTACTTATAATAAGAGAGAATTCAACATTACAAAAATTTTGAACTTTTTTTTCAAGTGGTCACTGAACCATGAAAATGAGGTCAAGGACATTGGACATGTGACTGACGGAAACTTCGTAACATGAGGCATCTATATACAAAGTATGAAGAAACCAGGTCTTTCACCTTCTTAAAAATATAAAGCTTTTAAGAAGTTAGCTAACGCCGCCGCCGTAGCCGCCGCTGCCGGATCACTATCCCTATGTCGAGCTTTCTGCAACAAAAGTTGCAGGCTCGACAAAAATCCAAGGATTTTAAGTTTGTAAGAAAAATGGGATGAAAATTTCATACATTACCATTATCATGATTATGTGTAATCAATATTTTCTAGAACAAAGTTTTACAATGCAATAAATAAATTTGGTGTTTTTTCTGTCTTCTGATTGGTTAAAATTATTAGTTTTATTTTCAATGTTGTCAATTTTGATGGCGACATGCCCACTCTGACGTTGTGTATTCATACGCCAACATGTGTGTACCTTGTTATTGTTAATATATAAATAATATAAAAAGTTCTTTGAGCCTTATTTTTGTTAGAAATTTATTTATAATGAATGGCAATAATTTATTTTGATTTTATTGAACCATAAAACTAATTTTTGACTCTTCACATTTAACATAATCCGCTTCGCGGATTATTCAATGTGAAGAGTCAAAAATTAGTTTTATGGTTCAATAAATTCAAAATAGATAATAGCCATTCATTAAATGCATACAGACAATATTCTTAAAAAACATAGTACCCGGCTTAATGCAAAATATTAATTTTAGACGTTCAACAAAAGGTAAACATCACAACTTAAACTGATTCCTTCTAAGTTGCTTAAAATCAAAGCAAATACATGCACATTCAGGATGGAAGAATTCATGAACTTATGGCCATAAACCATTCCTTTATTCAGATATTATAAAAAAATTAAAACAATGATCGAATAAAATTTAACTTTACTGAAATACCCATGAAATATCACTGACTCTCTATAGTCAAACCTAAATATTGTTGATCAGTATGAGGAATTCTTTTTTATTTACTAGATATATACAATAATTAAATTATGAAATATATACTTGATATTCTCTTATTAGCTACTGAGAGGTGCACTTCACAAAATTTAAACACATTTTGACATACATAAAGAAGTACATGAATGGTCACTTTATATGATCAACCTACAATTGCCATTGAACATTTTCTGTCTATTTTACTGCTCAGCTATCTGCTTTTCTATTTCTTCTTTTTGTTCCACTAATGTTTCAATTTCTCCTTTCCTCTTTTCAATGTCTTCTTTATGTTTCTTCAATTCTTCTTCTTTCTGTTTAAGTTCTTCTTCTTTTTTCTTCATTTCTTCAATTCTTACATATTGTTCTGGAAGATAAGAATAAGGTTACATTTATCAATATCTGATGCTAAAACAATCAAGTAATAATAATTTGAATGTAATACATTTTATACTATTTATACCTCTCAATGCAATAAAAGTGATTGAAATCATTGGTGGAAGAATAGCACGACTTATAAACACCTTGATTTTTTGAGTTATGATGGGGAAACACCTTATCATCTTATATAGCATTATTGTATATACCTGTATTTATACTGCTATCCTTGAGAAAGACAAGCAATTTATTTAGTAGATAAAGTAAGCTTAATGTGTGTCAATAGGTAACAAAATTCAAATTATTTCCTTTAAATTGCATTTTGATATTTTTATCAAAATATGTTCACCACTGTCCCAGGTTAGGGGAGGGTTGGGATCCCGCTAACATGTTTAACACCGCCACATTCTGTATGTATGTTCCTGTCCAAAGTCAGGAGCCAGTATTTCAGAGGTTGTCGTTTGTTTATGTGTTACATGTTTGTTTTTCCTTCATTTTTTTTGTACATAAATTAGGCCATAAGTTTTCTTGTTTGAATTGTTTTACATTGTCATTTCAGGGCCTTTTATACTGACTATGCGGTATGGGCTTTGCTCATTGTTGAATGCTGTACAGTGACCTATAGTTGTTAAATCTGTTTCATTTGGTCTCTTGTGGAGAAGTGTCTCATTGGCAATCAAACCACATCTTCTTTTTATATAGAACAGAATTGAAACAGCAGTTCAAATCTTCCCAAATATACTATCCCTTTACTTTGACAGATCTTTTCTACCCAAAGTCTATGGACAGACTGAGTGGAGTGGTTACTAGACCTGCTCTTTCCTCGGGAAAAAATAAAAAATAAAAATAAAGCACTAAAAAAGAAAGAATGTGTGATACAAACCTGCTAAACTCTTGCAGAACTTTTTATGTGTAGACCAGTGAAGTTTTTGACATGTCTGATTACAGTAATTAACCTACAAAATAAATAGAAAGACATGAAATTAAGTACTATATATACCATGGTTCTTACAAGTTAACATATTTAAACAAACGAATCTGAAGGATGAGTTTGTTTAAATATGTTAATGAGTAAGACACATGGTATATAAAATTTGTAATATAAATAAAATGACTGACAGCTTCAAGACCTTGAACTAATATTGGTTATTGATCACGTTACAGTATTATCCAATGAAATGGAAGCTTGCGCAAGTCACTTTTGCGCCCCTTGTATATTCTGTGTATTCCATAATTTGCAGAAAATAAAGAAAATGTCGGATTTTCCCCGATTTTTTAGTTTTACGCTCCATGTATCATTGTATGCACAGGTAATTTCATAATGTACTCAGAAAGTAAACTAAAATGTCGGATTCCAGGGACAAGGAATAAATAATTATTCTAATGACGATAAGAGTTGTCTTTTTTTTGTTGGTTTTCAAGGTATTATACAAATTAATCATATTATACAGGTTGTTCATCTCATTGAAAAATGCATATTTATACATTTATAGTTTTCGTACAAACTGCTTTTCTTCTGTTATTTTATGAAAATGATTATTATATTATTTATTAAAACACAATTTTAATGATAAAACACTGTATTTAAACAGTGGCGGATCCAGTGAGCGTAGATAGTGTACGTCCCCCTAATTGATCGCAAAAAAAAAATCATGTTTTTATCACAGATTTTTTTCTATAGTTACTCCTCTTTTTGAATCTTAATTTAATTGAATTTTCGCAAAAGAAATGATAGTATTACATTTTTTTTGGGTTCAAAACTGAAAGAAGAAACATTTAGTAATTTTTCAAAAATTAAGGAAACTCGTAACAATCCTATATAGTTTGAAAAGGGTTCCTTAAGATGTGGTACACATGATTTATTGTTTTTTGTTATAAATGAAAACAAATACAGATCTTGACTTTTTAGTACATTGTTCAATTTCCTAAATATTTCAGAGGTGGATACCTTTCAAGAAAAAGGTCGAGCTTCAGCCATGAAATAACATGAAAATGAATATGTTGTATCATAGCTAAGCTCTGCCTTCTTTCCTTTGGATTTTACTGGAGTTGCATATTTAATTAGCAAAGTATGCTACAACATCAATTCGCATAAAATATACCATGGTTTCCCCTCACCACACTTTTTAAGCAAATTATTTCATTAAAACATCAAAGGAAAAAATCAAATTTATGTTACAACATATATTCATAAGCTGTAGAGCTTAAATTTAAGTAGAACAATTTTTAACACACCTATATTTTATCAGGTATTGTATTGAAATTTGATCTAATTTATACCTATTTTCTAAATAAATAACATTAATTGAATGATAAACGTATCTAAGACTCAAATCTTTTAAGAATTGCAAGGAAACAAGAGATATTGACAGTTGTATAAAGCATAAACCATTTCAAGCATTAATCTTTACACATTACCATTTTACATGCAGAACATTTTTTCTCAGCTTTGATTTCACCACACGTTGAACATGTTTTATCATCATTGAAGAATCTCTGTCCATTTATTACTTGAGACAGGACATTTAATGCTGTTGGGTCATCTCCCTACAAAACATGTAAAAAAAACTTATACAGCATGTGGCACATATCATTAACCCATGTTTTAAGACTACATGATATAAGAATATTTTTAACATCCCCTTGGAAGTTATTTTTCAGCAATGTTATACATATTAAAACCAACTGGTAGTAAGTCATGGCACATATATTCATTTCCCTTCTATTTGAACCAAAATTACTAACATGTCAAATGTTTATGTTTTAATTAGATAGGTCAGTGTTTGAGCTTCAATTTGTCAGGAAACATAATATGAAGCTATAAAGCTATATTTTTTCTGCTAGAATCAGTATCTAACTAAATGCAGGCCAAAACAACTTTCTTTAATGCATCAAATTTTATTATGCAGTTACATGATCTTACATAACATAATTTACTTACAATTTTTACAGGTGCTAAACTACGAACACACTGATGAAACAATGGGCAATCAGAATAAAGAAATTGTTTTATAGATTCTCTAATCAAATTCTCTTGCATTACAGAAAATCCATCAGACTGTCTTCCTTTAATCAACCTAAAAAAAATAACCAGAAGTGTAGGTTCATATGCCAACAGAGCTCATCAATTGCAATACATGTATCTCAAAAAGACACACACTGTTTATGTTCAGTTATCTTCATTTCAAATACATGATAAATACCATTTTAATTCCAACGAAACAAGTATTTAGAACTGTCTTAAACTCTTTAGGGCTGTTCCAGAAAGGTTTTTGTATTTGAAATACCTAAATGCAAAAGGAGTGGTGTTCTAAATTTATTTTCATATCTGTAGGTTGTGGCGTCCCGGGAGGAGGGGAGGGGGATAGTATTTTCTGGAACAGCCCTTATTCTCAAAGATATAAATGTGGTCAGATATATATGTTTGTTAGTTTGTGTATAACCAATGTTTATTGTCTTGGTATCAACCCTTTAATTTTGGATTTTAAACCAATAAAAAATCTTATCTTATCTTATCTTATCAAAAAGATCCATAGGTTATAAAATATGATGGCAATTTCTATTTTCTACGATGTTCACAATGTTGTCTTAATGATTTCTATACCATGTATAAGTACAATTATTCACCTTTGCAACTACAAAATTTACAATTATCATTTATTTACAAAATGAGTTATCACAATTCCTTAAAGGTTGTTTTCACTTTTTCCTTAAATATTCTAAGCTTAAACAGGACACACAAAAATTAATATACAAACAATTGCATCAAGTTCACCAATCAGAGAATGAAATAAGTGTTCTTGTTCCTGGCTTATCAGGGGATAAACTAAGAATTCTTGTACTTGCCTAACAATATACCATATTCATACATTAAATGGTTTGCAAGATTGGATTCACATTTTATATTATACCAACTTACTGTTTAATCCATTCATCAAGACTTCCTTTTTCTTTGTATACTTTGCCAGCTTCTGCTACGACAAATGAAAAGTAGTGTGTTTTCATTGCCATCACATGATTTGTGTCCCTTGATTTCATACACTTCTCACATAATGACTCCAATGTACGAACAACCTTCCTGGAATTCTCTAAAAGTCCGGAGTTCTCTTGAAGGTAAAATGCTAGCTGAAATTAGACATTTTTCAGTATAAATCAAATTCAATGCTAAACAGGATGCAAAAACAAATCATCTCAGTTATCAATGCTTATTGAATCAAGCCATTCATGCAAAAATGGTACAAATACCTGGAATAAAAATTTCCTAAATGTGGGCATTTTTAATGGAAGCAATCTTGTTGTGTCTGGCTGCTCAGCTTTTTTTTTTATTGTTATGACCTTCTATTTCATTAAAATTCATTGTGTTGTAAACTTATTGCAACATGATTTTCTGTTTGTTTTTAATTATTACCTATCAATTTTAATTTTTATGGTAATTTTGTAACTTGAAGTTTATTCTGGTGCATTGTTGATAAAAACTTTAAAGTAGTTATTTGGGTTATTTATACCTTATAAAGGTATTTTGTCATGTGTTGTTACTTTTAACATCTTTTTTATTGGCTTTCATGTTTTCTGGTCCATCTGCACTATCATTTTCTATGTTCAGTGGACCGTGAAAATGGGAAAAAATCTCTAATTTGGCATAAAAATTAGAAAGATCATATCATAGGGAACATGTGTACAAAGTTTCAAGTTGATTGGACTTCAATTTCATCAAAAACTACCTCAACCAAAAACTTTAACCTGAAGCGGGACAGACGGACGAACGAATCCACGGACGCAAAGACCAGAAAACATAATGCCCATAAATGGGGCATAAAAACTAAATCCAAGAATTCATAAAAATCACTCATTCTAAGAATCCAAAAATAGCGATCAATAGCCTACTTTGACTGGATGCAGATTTGCAAAGTTGATCATTTTCGCAAGAGGAGCCACAAGTTCTTGTGGTAGTCTTGGTTCTGTGTCAACTCCTGAAAAAAATATATAAAAGTGATCATACAGATATATATATTTACCTACAACATAACAGCAATTTCAAGTAAAGAGTAATTATTATGTTCATGTAATACATATATTCATACTTGCAAGTGAATGTCTTGAGAAACTTACCGATATGTTTAACCAATAAACAACAATATACAACTTCAAATTAAATACAGAATAGAAATAAAATATCAAATAGCTATTCCATCAAAATCAAGAACATCCCACTTCATCACATATGACAATATGCATAGTTTTTTTCATCCAATGCAAAATTCTGTGGTTATTATCAAGAAACTCATTTTGTGTACTAATCTCATTTAATTTTAAGTATCAATGACCTTGGCCTGGGTAGCAACAATCACAAAATCAATATTGATTCTCTACTCATTTAGTGTGACCATAAAATGCATGTTTCCTTGAAATCCCATTTAAAGTTCTAAAGTTATTATCATAATACCCCCTTTATATCATATATGCATTATTTCAGTGATATTTTAGCAACTATGACCTTGACCTTTGATACACTAACCTAAAATTAATATGAATCTTCCAATCATTACACAATCAAATACTTCTGAATTGAACTGGTTTTCATGAGTTTACCCGTAATTATAAATTATGAAAAAGAAGATGGTGTATGATTGTCAATGAGACAATGAGACTAAATGACACTGAAATTAACAGCTACAGGTCACAGTACAGCCTTCAACAATGAGCAAAGCCCATACCGCATAGTCAGCTATAAATGGACCTGAATAACAAATTAATTATTAAGCCTACCTTGTATCTTGATGTATGGTGTCAAATCATCTTTAGAAAAGTAGTTGTTGATGACAGAAACGCATTCATGTTGTCCTAAAATATAACAGTAATTCATTGTTGTTGCTTTATTACATACTGTGGATTCATTATTATTCATTGGATACCATTTTTCGTGGATTTCGTGGGCACAGGTAAACCACGAAATTAAATGATCAGTGAATGACAAATTTTCTATAGGCTTGTATGCAGACCACGGCAAAACCACGAAATTTAATATCCAAGAAAAATACAACTTTTCCTTTATCACGAAAACTGGTACCCACAAAAATAAGTGAATCCACAGTATATGATTGATAAATTGAGTGATTGTTTTGTTGATTAACATCCAATGGAAAACATTTCATGACAAATGTTACAGATAAATCAAGTTATATCAATATATCAATTATCTTCAATATTTTCTTTCAAAAAGTATAATTTTGACTGCTCTAATTTTATCATAAACCATTTTAAATATTTCTCTAATGAGCACTTGTTAAAAATTATTTGATTTGCACACATACATACCTACAAAAGCTGCCATCTGAGTGGCTGTCCTACCAACTGAATTTGTATAATCTGTCCTAGCACCAGCCTCTAATAACAACCTTGTTGTCTCAGCATTCCCTAAACAGAAAAAAAAGACAATGCATGAAAGTGTACCAAGAAAAATACAAGACTAAACTTACTTATGAAAACAATATACAAACACAATTTTAGGGTATTTTAAAGTGAATTGTATCATCAAATATTTTATGAGTAATTTTTGAGAGAGAAAACAGTACTGAGCAGATCTCATCTGGAAAGCTCATCTCAATAAGTGAGTAAGAAACGGGAGAGATTTTTCTTTCCTTCTTCCAATGATTACATATTTGAGAATAGTGGTTTCTGAATATCATGAATATTGTCTGCACTCATGAATATTACATGTTGTTTCATAATAACTGGTTTGTCCATAATGGCCATCATACAGATTGTTTGTAATTATAAAACATGTATGTAATTTTTCACTGATGCTATTATATTTGTATATGTAAATTCTATAAGTTGTATTGCTTTGGAATAAAAGACTATTATGATAATCATAAGATGCCAAATTGGCTGTAATAGGAATGGTTTGAGTTTTAATTAAATTCCCATACCTGATAAAGCAGCAAACATAAGGGCTGTATAACCATTATCATGGTATCTTGAGTTTACATCTGCACCATTGGCTAGCAACAGCTGACATATATCAGTCTTTCCTCTGAAAGCTGCATGCTGAAGAGGTGTGGTACCAGTCTAAGTAAAAAATATTCATGAGAAAATTATGATTAGTTTATAACATAGCTATAACATTTTCTTTAGTCCACTGTGTAAACTGCTTTTGCAAGAAATCTTTTATTCTAAGGAAACACATACATCTGATAAACCTAATTGAACATTTTCAGCGGCAGATTCTGTATGGGGGGTCCCTCTTTTGATTTGAAAATGTTATTTTCTAGCGTAAAATCATCTGTAATATGTTTAACAGGAATAAGGCAGGTTTAAAAATCAGATACGTCCCTCATTTTATCAGCTTAATTTCTAATTCCTGTAAAGATAATTTCACTGACCCAGACAGACACAATGTACACTACCATAACAGATTATGCATTTATAGAATGAAACCTGCTAAAACTAAAACCTTTGCTTGCAAGACTTTTTTGTTTTCCATTGTAGATAGATGTCTTGTTTAAAAAATGTAATCTATTGAAGAATATTCACTGTGTGTCCCAATAACAGTTCTTTAAAGACATATTTGACTGTTTTAGTAACAAAATAAAATTCTTCGCTGAGCACAGCCTGATACGACCGCAGAGGTTGAACCCTGAACAGTTGGGGCTAATTTGGACACAATATTCAAGCTTGATACTGTCTGCATTTGGATTGTGATAAAAAAAATTGACAAAATATAGGTTTCTTACACAAAACAAATGTTAAGATTACTGTGCAATTAAAGATTTCTTCTTGAAACTTTTCAAAAATTCGAAATTTTAAAAATTTTGAAAAAAATATTTGAACCCCTTCAAAAAATAGGAACCCCCCAAAATGTTTTGAATCCCCCATTGGAGTAATTACCCCCACACTCAATCCCAGCCTTTCCTTTGTAGTACAATTTCAGAGAGATCCATACACTTTTAAAAACATAAGTTAGTGTCTGGAAACTAGAAAAATGCTTGTTTTTGGCCCTCATTGCGAGCCTTGCTTTTGTGATATGGTACCTTGTGGTACAATGTCAGAGAGTTCAATACACTAACACACAAGTTATTGTCCAGTAACTACAAAAATGCTTGTTTTTTTCCCCTTTCCAAAACTTTTAGCACCATAACCCCCAAAATGAATCAAAACCTTTTACTTCTGGTATTAAACATTGTGATACAATTTCAGAGCAATTGAAAAAATTATACACAAGTTATTATCCTGAAAGTAGAAAAATAATCCTAATCGCTTAGGACCATCATCCCCAAAATCAATCAAAACCTTCCTTTCGTGGTATTGAACCTTCTTAAATTTCATATAGATCCATTTACTTAAACTTAAGTTATTGTCCGGAAACCAAATGTGTTGTTGGACGATGCAGACAACGACATCATACCATTATACGATCCAAATTTTTTTTTGCAGTCGTATTATAAAAAGCATATATTTAGAAAATCATGTTACACATTTTACTTACATCATCTGTAAAGTCTATCTTAATTGTAGGTTCTTTCAATAATGTCTGGACTTCCTCTAGTTTTCCTGAAATACATAAACATAAAAGCTCATCATTCCAATTTGGAATCAAAGTCAGATATACCAAACTAGCTGCTTTGAAAATTCTTTACTGAATAGTTTAATTTTCACCCATCATTCACACTACTTTCGTATTCATCTTTCATACAAAACAGTACATTTTTTTAGTACCGTATATGGTAACATATATAAATACACTGTGATGTTTCTATTGTAAAGACACACCCTCATAGTATATTGAAATGTGAACAGGAAAAGTGCACAAATTAGTGTATGATTTTAATTCTATCATCAAAATTCCAACTTGATGTTTGTAAATCTTTTATCTTTATAAGTGGCCAGATGCAGCCAGAGATGCTTTTCTTAACATTAAAAAATACTACCCATCAATGTCACTGACTGATTTGATTAAATGGGGTATAAGTATGATTTGTTGTTATCTATACATATTTCTATATCAAACTATATCAAATAATCTAATATACAAAATTTTCTTTACGAAACTACAGTTTTATTCAAGCTGTCTCAGTATGGTCAGTATGGAAGACACTGTTCCATACATCATATTGATAGCAACTAGTACATGTATAAGACTAAATATAACTATGAACAGCAGTATCTTTATTGAGTATTAGAATGTGTCAACATAATCAAAGGGTTTCAGTCATATAACTTTTGAGTAAAATTATTGTAGTACCGGTAAGACTCAGAAATCAACAAATTAAAATATTGGATTTGCCATTTGGTGTTCTGAGTACTCTGATGAGTATTGACTAAGTTTTATGATTAAAAAGCCTAGTTTAAAATAATATTTCTATCAATTTATCATTCAGAAATATTTATGAAACTTGGCTCTAATATATATATATAATAAATATATATGCAATCACATGAAGTATATATGTATAATTCTGTATAATTGCAATTACTTTGTATCTTTAATTTGTAATTTTCTATTTAATAAGTCAGATTTTTTTCAGCTCTTCTTTTTCCAAAAAAAAACCATTTAAGTACAATGTATGTTTATAAATTTATGCAAATTTTCTTATATCAAGTGTCATATCATGATATAAAAATATAGGTGAACTGAAGGGCAAAAAACATGTCAATACAAGAAAAGGAAACTGGAAACAACAGTTGACATCAGGAAAATCAAAAATTTTATGTCAATGGAAAAAAGTCAATAAAAATTACTTTGACAAGCAAACTAGCATAAGGTATACTGTTCACCTGTTCACAGGTTTCTTGTGTAAATGTCAGCCATTATTACAGTCAGGGGAATTAATTAGTTATTTATCACTTTTGTTGACAAACTGTTATAACTATAAATATGTGAGAAATTTTTAGTCACACTCAAAGCAAACATAAAATGCTTGACAGATTATGAGTATATCATCATGTAAATGTATTTATCACATATTTGTTACGAATACCTTGGGTTTTGCATATGCAATAACCTCTAAATTGCCCAGGGCAAAAAAGACGATATTGATATTGTGCCCTGATTCCAAATGACGTCACGTCATTGCATCCTTAACGACACTTTTGTGATACAAAATTTAAAATTTTACCTGTTGTTTTATTAAATCATGTAAATTGTAATAATTGAACTTTGTGTCTCTATTCTGCAGAACTTAGATATGTGATAAATAGATTATAACATGTCTTTTCCATAAAGCCTCGAGGCCGATATGGGAGTCTCGGGATGATACCAGGGCCAATATGGAAAAAGCCATGTTATAATCTATACATATCTAATATGCTTTAGAATATGACTTTAGCCAACTGATGAGTTAAATAATAAAAAAATATATAATTGTTTGTGCAGTATTTTGCAGCTTTAATATTAATATCTTACAATTTTTAGTGTACAAGAAGTCTTATTGTGCTGTGAAATTTCACAGTGACCCATCGATCCCTCTTAACTTGAAGTCTATTTGAAAATAAAAGAAAAATGTCTGAATCGATGGGTCACTGTGAAATCTGTCTAAATATAAGAAAATAAAGGTTGGCAGGTAGGTGAAACTTATATATGTAAAGAGACAAATGAAAAATGAACAGATTGATGCCCGACTTATATAATTCCAAGGCCGCCAGTCGGCACCAGAAGCAACGAAGCAGCGCATCTATTTAGAGTGTGCAAATATCCACTTTTTGATATGGGACGAGCTCTGACGTCCCACCGCCCCAGCTTGTGTCTGGCAAAACAGCCGTTGGACGTCAGAGTAATCTCGGACTATAGATTTGCAAGTCAATTGAAGCAGATTTCAAAATACATGAAGTGATAAGTTTTCTTTTAGACAAAACTATGCCTATGGTACAATTGGTACGGACTACTGTAGTCTGTAGGCTTTGACAACTGATCACTATCAGGAAGCACATACCTGTGATCCCTGTGATTGTCTCATATTAATATTACGGTAGAAAAATCAATTAAAGTCATAAGAAACGAGTGACCTGTGAAAAATAATGTTCTTCCAATTCTTAAACCAATGCATACAAACAACATAAACTTAGTCTTCTGTGCTCAAATTTATCATTTTTTTCGTGTAAATTTCGTATAATCGTCAATTTTTTTTTCAATCGGTCAGTGTTGTTGTGAAAATATGGCAGGTAATTAAAGTTCGTGTTTTGAAGCCGAAGTTTAACGATTATCACCTGTTTGTCAACAATTGACGAAAAATAAACAAAAAAGCATGGAAATTGAGCATGTGTTTAACATGTAAATTCAGATAAAAGTTTATTTTAAGGACATCCATGCGTATTGTGGTCACCGGATTTTAACGAGATGGGTCACACTGAGGTCACCTTGCATACGGAAAATATATTGGGGGAATTGCTTGCTGGAAGGAAGCAATTCAAATAAAGTAAACTTCTTCTAAATATGAATAAATTAAAGAATTTTCTTCAGAAAAAAGTATATGTACCTAAGTTTTACAATGAAAACTATCCATTGAGTTATAAAAAACATATGCATTATTTTTTTTTTGATTTGAGGTTTCTTATGACTTTAAAAAAAAAAAAAAATCGGGAAAATTTCTTGAATTTTTCATTCTACTAATGAACTCAAAATCGTTAACTTTTTTTTTCAGATCTACTTCCTGTTCCGCTTTTCTCCGCTTTTGCGCAGATATCTGTCTTGTTTGCATGAGACTTTGAAAAAATTTATATTTATCAGTCTAGTAAAATATAAGATTGGATCTCAATATAAATTCAATTTTAATAATTGTTCAAACGCGCAAGTGACCAAAGTACATATGAGAAAATCAGTGTCAAGATGACGCATACTAAAGTCTAAAGAATTGATATGAAAAAACGTTACCTGATGAAAGCGTTTCTTTTGTTTACATCGAATATGACGTCATAACTTACAGAACGTCACAGCTAATTCCCTAACAACAGAATCAAAATCGGGAACGTTACGTACGGTATTTCGGTTTCTTTTATCAACATGATTGAATTAAAAAAATAATACATACAGACTTCGTCCCCATTCACAGGTTATGCCTGCCTCATATTATCTGATTATGTTGTTAACCTGATAAAGTTGTGTTTCGTCAGTCGTGTAGTTTCTTATTATTTTTATTTTGCCTTCTTCTTGACTTTCAAATACTGCCCACATTGGCTATACTTTTGCTTTCTTTTACTTTTAGGCAGCAACAAGTGTCCTGCCTCTTAAGAATGAACCATTCGATTTGTTGCAGTGTAGAATAATAGTTCATTTTACATATTATACAAAAATATTTCACATTTAAATATAATTAATTTACCTCCGACAATGGCATCAATAAACTTTTTCTCAGCTTCACTCGGCATTTTTTTTTTCGTCAGCTGCCATGATTGATAATCTCTAAAACCTTTTCTTGATAAGTATATAACTAGAGATAAGGTATAGCTTTACTTTAACATGATGAATGCATTGGATGAAATGTGTTTTCACTTGAATTATCTTTCTAGATTTTATATTTGAATTCTTTTAGTGAAGATTTTGTTTCCTAGATAATTATGAAGTTCATTTTATAATAGGGGTGTTTTTTTTCAGAAATTTTAACATAAAACATAAAAAAAAAGAATAGCAGGATGAAATCTTACAGTTCGCATTGCAAATATAGGCGTTTATCAAATCTTTACAATATTTCAACAGAATCACAAATTAAGATAAATAACGAAAAAAATACATCTTACCTTTAGTATAATGAGATCGTCCATTAATGGCGACAAAAAACAGGCCGCAAGGTGAAGCCACATAATTTTAAAATGATATAGCTAACAAATTGATTGTTGATATTCAAGTAAAACATTGTCAAACATACGAGTTAATGAACTAATTAAGGGTTACAAATGTATGAAAACAATTGCATGTCACAGTCTGTGTTAAATCTACTATCTATATGGTGTTGAATGTTGTTGACAGTGTTCTGCCCACACTTTCGAGACGCGAAGGCCACACATCCAAAACGTCCATAGCCATAGGATGAGTCGGCCATACCACCACATCGTCCATACGTTTTAGTGTAATTTGAGAGCATGATTCTACAGACTCAAACGCGGGACACCTATGACTATGTCACAACTCAGTAGACAGTACCCCATCTCACTCTCAGCAACTGCTTCATATTTTTAGTTTTACTAAGACTTCAAGTTTTATACTTTACACTGGCATATTAATAAATAACATTTCCAAATTAATAAGTGGGTCTCATTGGGGTCTAAGCGTGACCCAGGATTGTTGATTTTTTGTAAGCATAACACTTGAAAGTAAAATTATTGTGCTGTGAAAACAGGAAAGCGGTACACAGGAAATTACAAAAAAATAGTAATTGCTTAACGTGAGGGTACCCAAATTGCACCTATTTTGACAGTTTTTTAACCTACGTTTATATATGCTTCACACAAAAGTTTTTGGTATGTGTTTATTTTGTAGATGTATCATTATTTACTATATGGTTTCACCAATTTAATTTTGAATTCATTTGAAATCATAGATAACGGCGGATCAAAAGAAATCGTGAATGCATAGAAAAAAGATATAGTTCCTTACATGTTTTACATTAATTTCTTTTAAAAAAAAAGCCATTTGCCAATGTAATAAAAAGAATAACTAATCAAAGAATTCAAATATAGAAAAATATTTAACTCGTGACCGAACAACACTGATAATTAACTTGATGTGTTGTTCGGTCACTCGTTGAATATTTTTCTCTATTTGAATTCTTCGATTAGTTATTTATAATTATTTAATAGTTTCTTATATTATCATGATAAATGTGAATATATAACAGTTAGTTTAAACAGGGCTTGTTTAAATAAGGATGTAATACTGATCATGATTATAAAGTTCATGGAAGTGAAATGTGAACTAATAAATATTCATATTAAACTTGTGACATTAGAAGCTCAAATTAAGACCTTGTATGCAAAATAAAAAACAGTAACTGTACTTATAATCATTGTGTTTTTATACTAATTTTATGTAGAATGACCATCAAGGCAGAATTCAGACCCAGGTGCTTCTTTGACTTTCAAATAGGGGGACAATCTGGTATGTATCATGTTATTGAAAGAGTGACTGAATATTATTGTTCTAGATTTTCATTTTAATGTCATGGCACTCATGGCAAGAAGTTTTTGCTCAGATAAAATCTTTACTTTAGTTTTCCAGTGGGTAGTAACAAATCTTTCAAAGCATAAACATAAAGCAGTCTTACTATATTTACTTATTTAAAAAAATGGAATGTCAATGAGTTCCTGATAACTCAGTATCGCTCGGTAGTATCAATTATGGAATACCAAAATGATACTCAACTGTGATGGGATTGCTTCCCTTAGAACATTTAGTAGATACTCAGTCAGCCGTAAGCGGTTGAGCTAAGGAAGTACTTCTTTAGCTCAGTCGGTATATGCCCTGCCTAGTAACACAGAGGTCCCGGGTTCGAGTCCCGGTGGAGACAAGCAATTTTGTAATGAAATTCGTGCTCTCCGTTTACATTGGCGCCCAACTAAAAAACCCACGGTAGTTAGAGAGGAATTCTAGCTAGGGTATGTTTGTGTTAGAGTCATAATGGTATGATGACTCTTGAGTTGGGGGAAGTGTGACGGGATTACTTCACTTAGAACATTTAGTAGATACTTAGTCAGCCCTAAGCGGTTGAGCTAAGGAAGGACTTCTTTAGCTCAGTCGGTATACGCGCTGCCTTGTAACACAGAGGTCCCGGGTTCGAGTCCCGGTGGAGACAAGCAATTTTGTAATGAAATTCGTGCTCTCCGGTTACACAACTAATTGGTTTCTTGTTAGAATGTTGTTGCCTTCTTATGCTTTAATAATTTTATTGAGAACTTGATTAGATTATTGCAAGTTAATATAAGTAATACATGTAATAAATGAGCTATTAGATATGGTATAAAATTCTTTGGCCTATTTTCTAGTCCTAGGTATTAATGTAAAGGTGTTTACGTTCACAATACATAAAAATGGGTATAATTGTTTGTTTCCATGTTGTAAATGCAACAAGTACAGGAGAAATGCTGGATTAGAGTTGACATCCCTAAAAATAAACAAAACAAACAAAAAATTATAATGCCCCAAAGCAGCAGAGTTTAAGCCAGGATTTTTAGGGCTTTACGTAAAATAACTGGTACTACTCATGAAGTTATGTTTCATTTTTCAGCTGGAAGAGTTGTGTTCGAACTGTTTTCTGATTTGTGCCCTAAAACCTGTGAAAATTTTAGAGCATTATGTACAGGTAAGACTATTGAATTTTATTTGTGCAGTTTGTTCAAACTATCAGAATAAAGGCAAAGATTTGAAAGTTATTTTAATATTAAGGAAAGAATGAGACTGAAACAAATGTGTGGTGGGAAAAAAACTGTTTACACAATTACTTGAATACAAATAAACTAGTTTAAAAAAATATGTTATAAACAGAGGTATTTGGCTATAAAATATAATTGATATTTTGAGAAAATTGATTTTAAGAGTTTCCTTATTCACACTTGAACATGATTAAACATGATAAGCTTTCATAACAGGAAAATATATATCTTTTGTGAATTCTGGTATTGTAAAGATTTTAATGCTTTTATGAAAAAAGATTAAGAAACAGATTTTATTTATCAGAAAATAAAGCCCAAGTGCAAGTTAAAGAAAATTCCCAGTGTGCATGTGCTAGGTGGAGTTTTGATTGATGTGCTTGCAAAAAAGATTATTTAACTACTATACTAATCATGCTAATAGTAAATCTTCTTTTTTTCAGGAGAAAAAGGAATAAGTCAGAAAAGTGAAATTCCCCTCCACTATAAAGGATCCCCCATCCATCGTATAGTAAAAGACTTTATGGTACAAGGTGGAGATTTCACAAAAGGTAAATATGGTGAAGTACAAGAATAAGAAGATGTGGTATTATTGCCAATGAGATAACTAAGCAACAGACACCAAAAGATATAGAATTTAACTATAGGTCAATGTATGACCTGTATTAGGTAGTCTGTATTTGACAGTGAACAAAGGTTCTTTTTTACCAGTTTCGACTGATATGACATACTAGAATTTTATTTCTGTTCTCAAAATTGATAGAATCATTACTGATTTCTGAGGAATATTGAATTGTAAGTCATTACAAATTCTTTTGTTGTAAAAGTCATGTAGTTTTACAAAACCATGTCAGAAATGAAGGATACTATTTTAATGATAAGACATAGGATCTTGTTTAAATCCACCAGAATATAATGCATTCTGCAAGATTGGATTAAATGAAAAATAGTGGCACATGATACATGTATATCGTTTTATTTCAGGAGTCTTGGTTTGTAATATATATTTGAATTAAAACTATGACTGTATAATTTTTAATGGTTGGACATTTTCTATTACAGGTGATGGGACAGGTGGAGAATCAATTTATGGAGGGGTATTTCCAGGTAAGACATTGAAAATACATGTACAGTGTAACCTGCCTAATCCGACACCTGAGTTTTCCAACATCCTGCTTTATCCTGCACATTTTTCTGGTCCCAAAATATGCCTATCCTTGTAGAAAAAATCAGGTATTTCGACACCTTTTTAATCCAAAAAAAAAATTACGGTCCCCCAGTGTGTTGGATAACACAGGTTACACTGTACATGCTTTAGGAGTACCAAGAAGTATCAACAAATACTTAAAGAAGAGATATTCTTAAAAACGAATTTTGTAATTAGCTTAATTATGTGGGTGTGTAATTAGTGTATAAGATTTAAGTGTGCTTGCTTGTTGAGTGATCATCTGATTCTCTATAAGCTAGCATACTCATAAATCATTTTTGTCTTTTCTTTGAGTAAACAAGTTCTAATCATCTATTTATATCCATATATTACATGATTAATATACAAATAATTAGGAGACTTATGAAAAGAAGAATTGCTATAGTATTTACTGTTCACAATGGGACAGATCAACTTTAAAAATATGAGTAGCCTGACAAAAGAGTAACTCATTCTTGTGAGAGGTTTCATTTTTTTCGAAATAACATTTACTTACAAGTATACAGTCTTGGATAACATTTTCTAGGCATCTATAAATTTGATAAACCTTAATGGAAGGTTTTGAAATTTGGAAATAAAGCTTCTTCAACTTTAAGATTAAGAAAAAGCATCTGAAGAAAAAACAAACTGACAACAGTACACTTTTTTAACAACAGCAGCAATAGCAGACATGACACGGTTCTGCAACCCCCTTTACAATATTTTAATGCAGTATTTAATGACACAGGGTCATTTAAAACTTATTTAGTCAGTTTGACAATAATTAAAATTATATTTTAACAACTTCCTTTGGCATTTTATCAGACCAATTGACTTCACCGTCTGAATCCATTCTATGGCTGGTTGTCTGAATTTTACATTCTGGCTGTGTAACCTAAACTGTTGTATTCAGCTTGCTTAGATTTAACACTTACAGAATTACAGTTTGGTTTAATGAGATTTACAGAAGTCAAGAGAAAAAAAAACCTTTCCATGTAAACTTAAGTTGTTGATTCAAATAAATTTCAAGAGGCATCTCCTAACTCACAAAATTGAAATAATTGATGACCCACCATGTGTAATATTAAAAATGATGAGACCTAATTGAAAAGTTTAAAAAAAAATGCATTATAGAAAATGCGTTGATTCTTTGGTCAGGAAGCATCTCGTAACTCTAAAAATTGAAATAATTTATGACTCATTATTTGTAATTTTTAAAACGATGCTACATACTTGAATAGTTTAAAAAAAGAACACTTTATAGAAAATTCATACTCTGGTCAGTAGGCTTTAGTCTTAAAATATGTATGCACTTTTTTTTCTTTTGTAGATGAGAATTTATCACTTAAACATGATAAGGAGTTTCTTCTTTCCATGGCCAATCGTGGAAAGGATACAAATGGTTCTCAGTTCTTTATGTACGTAAGGTGGACAAGGGAGATAACTCTTGATGTCTACATTTAACTATAGTTTACTTACTGATATATACCCATTCTATTGAATGGTATTATATGTTTTTTTGTAGATCTTAACTGCTTTTCAATTATCTTAGCTTTATACTGCTTATTGATTGAGTGAAGAACACAAGGTTTTTTGACAAAATAAAATTTTATTAAAACATATTTATTTAAGTACTATTTCTGTTCAACAATTTTAAGAACATGCATAAGTTGTAAGGAACATGAATGAGTTTTAAAGAACACAATATAGTTGCAAAGAACATTACTAAGTTGTAAGGAATATGAACAAGTTGAAAAGAACATGAATTAGTTGCAAGGAACTTGAATAAGTTGAAAAGAACATGAGTAAGTTTAAAAGAACACGAATAAGTTGCAAGGAAAATGATAAGTTGTATCATAATTAATATCTTTTGATTGTAGTAAAAGTAGTTCTATTACCATTGAGAAGGAAATATGAATGGGATCTAATGGAGTTTAAATAATAATCCAACATAATGTACATGAACTTCATTTACAAGATGATTTTGTTGAAAAAGCTTAGACCACATGTAATTGTTTCAGTGCGAAGAAAAAAAATCTAATGTGTAGCCAAAAAAAATGAGTTGATAAATTTTATTTCAGAATATGAATATCACTTCCAACTAAGATTACTGCAGTACTAAGTGTAAAATAAGCAACAGACAAACACTAAAACATTGAAAAAGTGCTCACACATACTAAAAGCTTTCACAAAAAAAATAAGAAAGAGAAGTTTGTAGCTTTTGCCTTTGATGGCCATCAAAATTCTTAAATGGTGTATATGTCTTCATTTTCAGATGTTTTAAGTATTTACAATTTTATGTTTTAATCTGATTCTATGCAATATTTATCATTCTATACAGAATCTGATTGACAGCTGTATGGACCAATAAAAAGTCAGGTAACATTACCAAAGTCTGAGTAGATCTTGTCTACGAAAGGCTTTTACGGCACATGTACTTAATTTAAGATAGTATGAAATATTTGAAACTGTTTATAACCTGAGCTGTTTTAGATTTTGAGAATTAATTTTTTCCCTAGTAAATTTAATTAAAAAAATAGAAGTTATTCTGCATTTAAAAATGTTGTGAAGAAAATATATAGACCAGACATGTTTAAATAGATAAAGGCTCCAATAATGTGCCTTTGATGGATATTAATGAATATATCTACATTTGTTTTGATTTAAGACAATTATCAGAAGGCTGAATTTTTAATAGCCTTGTTTTATTTGCATTATTTTTTTAAATAACAATTTTATGTGTAGAATATACATGTAAGATAATATGCGTTCCCGTAATACTTGGATTAACATTATTTGTTGATGTATGAATACATTAATCTAAATCAGCTCATAAATCTAAGATCTTTTTTTGCAGTTAAAAATAATTTTACTGGATATTCCAAACATAAGAACTGACCATTCTTAATACTATAGATATTTTATGGTTGAAATGAGATTTAAGTTAGAAATACTAATTTGTTGTCTTTTTTTTCCCTTTTATTTTTTGTGTTCTAATATGATTTATTTCAGATAGATGACCCAGCAGAAGAGCCAGTCCATTTTGTTGTAACTTTTAAGATAGTGTATTTTCAAAATTCAAACATGATTTTCTTTCTTTTTCATATTATCCTTATTTTCCCCACAAATAGAACAACAAAGCCAGCTCCACATTTGAATGGGTATGTAATCATTATGTGATACATTCAGGATGAATATATTTATGGAATCTTATGTATTATCCAGTCTGAGTTTAATTCTCATATAATGCTCTTCTTACGCCTTTGAAACAAATCTGGACATTTTTGTTGGTGTTGCTCACTATTAAATAAAATCATTCAAAAAGTAAGTTTACATGTATCTGGTTTTATTTTATTGAGAAACTATTGATTTTCTATATCATTTTGGCTTCATTCAATCAAAATGGCCTCTTTGCAAACATGGATTTTAGATCCTCTTTAGATATAAGATGTGGTATGAGTGCAAATGAGACACCCCTCCATCCAAGTCACAAATTAGAAAAGTAAACCATTATAGGTCAACAAATTAGAAAAGTAAACCATTATAGGTCAAAGTACAATCTTCAACAAGGAGCTCTGGCTCACAAAGAACAGCAAGCTATAAAGGACCCCAAAGATATTTAGTGCTTAACTTTTCAAAAGGGAAAACCAACTGTCAAGTCTATATTAAAAACAAGAAAACGAGAAACACTTCAACAAAAGACAACTACTGAACATCAGATGCAAACTATCGCAGCCGGTTTAAATGTTTTAATGGTACCAAACCTTCACCCTTATCTGAAACAATAGTGTAACATCTATGCTCATTTCAACATCTATGTAGGTAGGCATTATATTTGTCAACATTTTACGCCTAACTTAAACTCCGTATAAAGATAGTAACAAGTAGAATGCCTACCTATGTGAAAATGAGCATAGAGCATGGCATGAAAGAATTATTTTTGAAATAATCTAGCTGTAAGAAAATTATTTGAGGTTGGTCATTTAAAACGAGGTTCTGCTGTTGATAACATTCTTGGTAATGTTTGTAAATCAATTGTGATGCTTAGCCTTAAAAAATACTGAACCTAATCAGTGTTCTAGCTAGAAATCAAAAGGGGCAGGGTGCCAGTGGAGGGCAGGGCACTTTTTATGATAAGAAAAGGCACTGCTAATTTTTTTGTCTACGTTTCTGTGTGTATCACGAGTTAAAGAATCTCTTTTTTTTTTTTACTGTATATGTTTTTTTTTTAAATAAAGATGCTTTTCAACTATAGTCTTTATTTCATTGTTTGTGTAGTTATGATTGATATAGTACATCTTCATCAACATATTATGTTTTTACAGTTCAACTTCACTCTACCCATTATCAAAGAATATGTGTTTATTTTGTTGGTTTTTATCTATATAGGAATTATAGCTTTTAATACATCATATGATATGAAATTGAGAGCATTACTAATTTAACAATGTTTAGAACATGGATTGCTAAAAGTATAATTATCAAGTAGAAATTGCAATATATATTTTTTAATATGTTCAAAGACAGTTAATATCTTTAAGGTAACATTTTTATGTTATTATATATTCAATTGGTAATTTATTCCTTTTTTTGGTACTAGATAATATTTTAGAGCACAAATTTGTAATAAGCTAAAACAGGGGAAGTAACTCCAAAATCAATTTCAACCACGTTTGGGTTAATTAAAAACTGTGCTTGTCGCTAACAAGTTGAGATGGAAGGCATTTCTGTAAAAGCATAGTTTTATTTTGATGACTTAAATTCAATTCTAAAGTCATGAAAGTCTTCATTTATATACGCTCTTCCATTGTGACTTGGAGATCGAAAATGCCGACCCAAGCTAAACACACTCCCTGACACATTCATCAAAAGTATGACAAAAAGATACATTGTCCTAATTAAATTACCTAGTTATTAACACCTTTGAAGTCTTTATCATTGTAATTGATTGTAATGACATGATTAACCTGGGGGCAATCACACAGGTGTCATATATGTAATTAACTTGGAGATCAGAAATCGATGAAACAAAATTTTACCAAAACGGCACAAGATAATTTTGGAAAAAGACGTCAGGGCAGAAGGGCGCGGATGAAGGCACCAAGGGCGCAACTGAGGGCACCCAGGGCATGGCGCCCTTCTATTTTGGGCTAGCGAGACCACTGCTAATGTTTGCCACCAAATACTTAATGGAGATTCAGCAAAATAATCAAAGACAAGATTTGAAATTATATAAAGCTTATATGGTTTTATTTTGTAGAGTGCATGTCATATTTGGTCATGTTATTTTTGGCCAAGAGCTTGTGATGCAAATAGAAAATTTAGAAACTGACAGTGCTAAAAGTTGTCCTATAAAAGAGGTTAAAGTGGAAAATTGTGGGGAATTGGTTCCACAGATGAAGTCTAAAGGTATGTTAAAGCGCTATAGAACTTTTTGTTGTATGTCTTTTTCTAGTTATCAATTGCAATTCATTAGAGCCACCAGTAGCAAACAAAGATAATTTAAGATATTTTGATAGTGGTTAGAATTTATGAAGACTTCAGTTTGTGTGCTTGGAAACTTTCAAAGCAAAATTGCAAAATGTGCAGTTTTATTTATTTATTTATTTAATTTGGAAAAAAGATTTCCAGGAAACAGAAGAAATTAGATGTCAAAATTAATGATATAAAGATCAAATTATATTTTGGCTATATACTGTAACTTTTGTGTTGGTACTGGCAAAGTGGATACAATATTTTATCTGATTTGATTCTCTCAATGTATTCCGTCTTTTTCTGCAAAAATACCTTCTTTTTATTAGGAATAATTTATTGTCTCTATGAATCATCAAGACAAGAAAGGGACCCAAACATTAATATGGGGATCTACTTAGTGCTACATTTAAGAATTGATTGCTTCTTTTTGTAACTTCATTGGGGAGTAAAAGCGTTGACCAAAGCGCTTCATTCTAAAAATGTGCGCACCCACTGACAACGATTTTTCAACCCTATGAAGTTACAAAAAGAAGCATTCAATACTTAATTACTTATAATTACATTTTTTAGCTAGGATCATGAAAACACGATTTTTATGCCTCACCTACGATAATGGAGGGGCATTATGTTTTCTGGTCTGTGCCTCCGTTCGTCCGTCCGGTTAAAGTTTTTGGTCAAGGTAGTTTTTGAGGAAGCTGAAGTCCAATCAACTTGAAACTTAATACACATGTTCCCCATGATATGATCTTTCTAATTTTAATGCCAAATTATAGTTTTTACCCCAATTTCATGGTCCACTGAACATAGAAAATGATAGTGCAAAGTTCAGGTTAAAGTTTTTGGTCAAGGTAGTTTTTGATGAAGTTAAAGTTACATCAACTTGAAACTTAGTACACATGTTCCCTATGATATGATCTTTCTAATTTTAATTCCAAATTAAAGTTTTGACCCCAATTTCACGGTCCACTGAACATAGAAAATGATAGAGGGAGTGGGGCATCTGTGTACTATGGACACATTCTTGTTATCAAGTTTTTTTATTTAATTTACCTGTGCACTTTATTTTAGGACCTCGTGTTATCATGAATGATAGATTTTATTGTGTAATGAAGTTGATTAAGGAATAAAGCGAGACTACAGTGTAGCCAATCAGAATAATGTATTATAATGAAACATACATCTAATGTAATTATTCTATTATAATCCTAAAACTAGTAGTTAGCCTTTTTATAAAACTTGTTGGTACAAAATTAATTTTAGGTAAGAAGAGGAAGAAGGTTTCAGAATCTGAGTCTGCTAAATCATCAGAAGAGGAATCTGCTAGTGAAGATGACAAAAAGAAAAAGAAGAAAAAACATAAAAAAGAATCAAAAAAGAAGAAGAAAGAAAAGAAAAAGAAAAGGGATAAAAGTCCCAGGTATGATATACTTTCATGTTTTTCCTGCATATTATTAGCTCACTAAGATTAAAAGGTCAGTGTGAGGTTTTACACTTTTGCAGTCATTGTTTTACATATTCAACAGGAAATTAGTTAATAATAATAAAATTATTGCTTTTAGATAACTGTATAATTTACAAGCTTAGAAATTGTGTCAGGTTGATTCCCTTGACCTAATTATGGACTCCAAAATTTTTGGTTTTCAGCTGTCTTTAAGATTGTGATGGTATATTTGGTAAATAATTTTATCATTAAAAGTTGCATGTTATGTAACTTTGTTATGAGTAACTTCTTTTGAGTCCTGGCTTTGCTATTGGATTTTAAAATGGGACAATGTAAAGGTATATATTTTGAATGAAATAACATATTGATTTTATCTTTACATGATGCAGTAGTGAAGATGGGAAAGAAACTAAAGAGGAGGTAACCACTGTCTTTGGTGAAATTAGACCTGAAGAAATCCCAGAAGTCCCTTCATCAAAGTTCCTCGACAGAGGGGGTCCACAACCTGCAGCAGACAGGTAAATTGTCAAGTACCAATAAACCGATAACATGCATATTTTGTAGTTCCAAATTATTAAGGTCTTGTATGAAGGTCTTTTGATATTTTCCAGAACAAATAAGAGGATAGTTAAGCAAGTTCTTTCTTAATCGTGTAGCATTCCTGCCCCTTTAATCTAGATTAGTTAAACATGTATGAAGTAAAGCTGTTGGTTCAGAAGATTCACATTTTATGTTTTCATCCATTGAAATTTCTCCATTAAAACATTTCTAGATTGTAGACTTGACATCAACTTTTTGATTACCACTACAATCATTTTTAAACTGGAGCATCATTATGTTTCTTGTCATCCCAACTCCTCTCAAACCACACAACAGAATTTCACGAAACCTTTTCAGATAATAAGGACATAATATGTAGATGTGCATATCCACAGGAAATTATGATTCAAAATTTTTTCTAGGAGTTACGCCCCTTTGAACTTATTTGCTTTAATGTAATACTACAACAGTTTGTCATCGCATCTCCTCTGAAACCACACAACAGAATTTCACAAAACCTTTTTAGATGATAAGAACATAATATGTAGATGTGCATATTGACAGGAAATTACGATTCAATTTTTTTGTAGGAGTTGTGCCCCTTTGAACTTATTTGCTTTAATGTACTACTGCAACAGTTTGTCATCGTAACTCCTCTGAAACCACACAACAGTAATTTCATGAAACTTTGTAGATAATAAGGACATACTACATTTTTGTACGTAGATGTGCATATTGACAGGAAATTACGATTCAATTTTTTTTCTAGGAGTTGCACCCAAGGGTCCGGAAACGGTCATATATGCCAGTCTTCACCTAAACTGAAAGTATTTTGTCCTAAATGAGTAATTGGGATTTAGGACAAACTTTATTTTTTTACAGAAATAATTTCGGTCATTCAATGTCATTTCGTTGAGATCGAGTTTCTATAAACATTGTCTAAATCACCATTTTGAACTTTTTTTGTTTGTTTGTTATCCGTTTCCTGTAATAAAACTGCCACTCCAGTAAAGTGTTATAATTCTGAGGGCCTTCCTAATAACTATAGTAGTGCCTCGGGGAAATATTGGCTAATGATCGCTAATCTCTTTACCTGTGTTTTTAATTAAATTTTTTATTGATCACGAGCTCAGAACTAATATTTTAAAGAAATTAAAAGTTCATAACAACTGTCTGCATTATTTAATTACTTTCCTCAGCTTAGACAATTGTCAATTCTGATTTAAACTTAAATTAATTTACGTAGAACAAAATATTGTTTCACTACAAACACACGTGCTTTGTTTACTAATATGCATGCTTGAAATTCTCTTCCGCAAATTAGACACAAAATCGTAAATTCAAAATGATTTTATGCTAAATTAAACAAGTCCAACTATTATAATTATTATTCAAACACTATTAAAGGTAAAACAGTTAAAAAGCCGACGATTTCCTGTGAATTTGATAAAACTAATCCCGGAAATGAGTCCGGAATTGGTCGTTTTACTATTGTCGTAAAACATCCGGTTATAATTTTGTCTTCAAAATTGAAAGAAACGTAAGCGAAGTTTGAGAAATTTATCGTTTTGAGTCATTAAAATTATTTCATTTTTAAACTGTTGCCTTCCTTTTATTGCTCAAGATCGATTTTAAGGAAAATGGTAGGGAAATTTCTGAAGTAAATGCGATGCAACAGTAAACAAGTTCGTTGATGATACGAGTATGACTGTATGAGCATACACACAATCTTTGTTTGAAAAAGGGCACCAACTTTTTAAGTTATCCCAAAATGACCGAAATTAGGTGAAAAAATTTCCGGATCCTTGGTTGCACCCCTTTGAACTTATTTGCTTTAATGTACTACTGCAACAGATCGTCATCGCAACTTCTCTGAAACCATTCAACAGAATTTCATGAAACTTTGTAGATAATAAGGACATACTATGTAGATGTGCATATTGACAGGAAATTACGATTTTTTCTAGGAATTATGCTCCTTTGAACTTATATGCTTCAATGTACTTCTGCAACAGTTTGTCATCGCAACTCCTCTGAAACCACACAACAGAATTTCATGAAACTTTGTAGATAATAAGGACATACTATGTAGATGTGCATATTGACAGAAAATTATGATTCAATTTTTTTTCTTATACAATTTTCTTTTCTTACACTTATTTCATTTCTACAATGACTATGTGGGGACGTGGGGTATGTGAGTGCGCTCACTAAGGTTCTTTAATAACTGAAAAATATTGTCTGACCCTTTGACATAACTGATTTATAACATCAATTTTAACTTTTAGGGAAAGGTCTCCACCAAGATTTGGTAATAGAAGAAATATAGAGAGGTTGCCCTACGGAAATAGGACACAGTATGACCAGAAAGGCAGAAAAATTAAAGGCAGAGGCACTATTGTAAGAAAATATTAGGAATTGAATTTTATGCAAATTTTTATTTTGATTAGTAAAAATCATATAAGTTTGTGTATTCTTTTGCATCAAGGTGGGAGCAGATATGGATAAAATAAGATACGAGAAATATGACAAGGAGACAGCAACACAACTACAAAAATAAACAAATACAATCCTGAGGTCAACAAATGATCTTCAATAATATACAGATGTCTATACATATACATCAAGCTTTACATAAAATGAATCTAGAAAAGCTGTAAATAAAAAGACTAGATACTATCTGTTAAAACACCAAGTTTCCAATATATTACAAAAAAACAAACAATACTTTATCAAAGAAAGCATACAGTAACTGATACCAAGTTCATAGTACCAGCAAAAAAAACCACACAAAATAAAATTCAGTGCAGAAAAAGTGCTTAAATTTGAAATATATGTATAAAAGACAAAAAAAACTACTTTTACAAACAAAACATTGATAAATAATAATGTATAAAGATTATGGATATTAGTACATTCATTTTAAGATGTCAATGTCTAATCCTGGTTTTATAATCCCGATTTTTCTTAATCTTACTTAAAGACAAAATTTATGCAAGTGAACATATTTGTTGTTTTATCTTAAGTATAATAAACCCTCCTGAAAATATCACACATAATATAAATATGTAAATATTTATTTCAGAGATACGGAGGAGATAGGAGTAGAAGTGAGACTCCTCCTCACTGGAAACAGGCTATGGAACGTAATGCTCCTGTCAGTACCATGGGGGATGCTGAGGATGGTGATCAAGATAGATGGGTTAGGGGAGATCGATTACAGCAAAGACAACCCCCACCTGATAGACAGGGAGGCAGACGACAAGGGTTTGTCAGAGAGGATAGGTATTACCATCTGATATTTGAAAGTACATTGCCCATTGAGATCAAGCATGTCATAAAAGTTATGACTCTTTCCTAAAAGAATTTGTGAGCGAAAAAAAAAAAATTTTGACCTATATGTGAGAGTTGTCTCAGTTTTTCTAGGGTATCCTATCCCAGACAGTACTGATTATGTATAAAGTTTGAACTTTTCTTATCTATCTGGAAGGATTCATTCTTTACATTTTTAATCTTTAAAGTGCTGGGAAATTTTTTCTCTGTGATTTGTAAACAATTATTTTGTACCTTTGTTTATCTTATTAAAAAATTGCTTAACTTACTATGAACTGGTTGATGGGTTAACATAAAAAAATTGTTATTAACTTCTTTTGAACTGCTTACAGTTCATCTGAAGGAAATGAAAATGAAATGAAAATAAAGCTGTGTTTACACATCAAAATTACACTGTCAATTACAGTCAAACATGTTCATGTGAAAATGTTTAAAGACATTATGGGACATAGATGAATAAATTTGGATGCAGTTTGTGCTTCAGAAATATTTTTAAAAATCCAAGATTTTGAATTATATGAAAACGGATATCCAGTCACACATACATGTTTGAACTTCATTAGAGTTTAAGGATGTTTGCTCCTCTACTTTTTGAATTTTTGCCAGATTTTCGGATTCCTCTGGTTTTACCCATGTATCGACATTTAAAAAAATTGCCCACTAACCCCTACTTTTCTTTTCATATTTCTTTTAGATATTATTGAAAAAGCCATATTTTAAAATCTTATTAAATCCTTGTTATTTTTTCATAGTTTTTAAACAAAAAAGGTGCCAATGTTAAGTGAAAGAAAAATCTAGAGAGAATTATTTCCCGCCAAATTTTCAACGGCTTATATCTCGAAAACAAGCACACGGACCCTCCGTTTTTTTCTGCTTTTTTTAGTTTCTTTATTTATATACTTTCAATTTATAACAATCTTTTAAAAAGCTTGTTATTTTTAAACAGAGTAGCGAACATCCTTAACCTTCACAGATATCTTATTTCTTACAATAAAGTCCTTAATTAATACTTTTAAGAATAAGATAGGTAAACAATGATAATTGATCTCAAGTTGTTTTTAGGAAGCTTTTTAATGTTTATACAGGTGCAATTAAAAAAGATGATCAATATCAAAATTGTTTTTAGGGAGGAAAGACGTCAAGTAAGGATGACAGGTCGTGTTGAACGTGTTCACAGCAGAAGAACACGATCCAAAAGTTTAGAGCCTGCTGATAAGCGTTTGTCAATAGCAGCCAGACTTCAGCAGCATGCTGGTTATGAAGCTATAAAACCATCATCTGATGTGTATGTATAAATGTCTTACCTTTTATTACCAGAGGTCCCATTCAAGGTCATTTAATTTGTCCATAAGTGAAAAAATGAATAATTTAGCTACAGTTTAATATGAAAAATGAAGAGTAGTTGACATTTATAATTTAAAAATAGGGAGATGGAGTATTATTACCAATCAGTCAACTATCTACAAGAGTCAAGTTAAGTATTGATTAAGCTGTTTTTAATTTTTTTTTAAATCTGGTAGATTTAGATAGATCTACAAAAATAATCATTTTAACTATGCTGAACAAGCCACTATGGCCAAAATGGAACATAGGGGTAAAATGAATTTCTTTGATTTTGAAGAAAATATGACAGATACAAAGAACATTTCAATGGAAGTTTTAAGCCATTCATTAATATACATATTGAAAAGCAAAAATAATCATTGATGAAAGATTTAAGCAAAAAAATTACAGGTGAGCGATTCAGGCTCTTAAGAGCCTCTTGTTGTTTTGGAAGGTGTTATTAATATTGATTTTATGAACAATTTTCTATTAGTTAGGGTCTCAAAATTACAAGCATTGATAACCGTCTCAGAAATATTAAGATGAAATAGCAATTAGCTAATAAATATATTGTGGAACTTTTAATTACAGAGAAGATGAAGATGGAGGCAGAAAAAAGAAAAAGGAAAAAAGGTATAAAACTGGCTGATATTTTATGCCTTTAATTGCTATATAAACAAAACATACAGTTATAACCATTCTGTAACAGTAATAAGTTTTTTCATCATGCTCCTTATTATTTTAATCATAAACACCTGCTTTTTGAGGTGGCCAATGTATTGTGACAAAAGTGTGTCTGATCTTTTCTCCTTCCATTCATTTATTCATTAGTTTAGGGACGACATCAAAAGTTCAATGTAGGATAAAAAACTTAATTCATATAGTTTTTTCACTGACCCCCCTACCCCCCTCTTAACTTTATTTGGGAAAAATTGATTGACCAATAAGGATATTTATCAAATCGATTTTAATTAACCAAAACTTGCAGCAATTTTTACCCCCACCCCCAAACTATTTGAATTAAGTTTTTTTAATCCTTTATTGATTTTTTTATGTCGTCCCTTATCTGACTGTTAATTCATCCCTTTGTCTCACATTTGTATCTGCAACTGATCCTGAAAAGCTTGAAAGAACTTTTTCTCATATGATGTACTTTTGAGTCTTTCTGATAGCAATGCTTGCCATTTCTTTGTTCTGGAGGGTACACATTTTCTTAAACTCCTTATTAGATTTTATTGAAATTGTTTTATCCAAACAATTATTGGAATTTCCTTGGCACATTCTTATTCTTGCTTATAATTTAAATGGGGGTACCTATTATGCAATATCCAGAACCCTCCGAAGCCCCTCATCTAATTTTTGTAGTTTCCTTAAGCAAAACAATGACCATAATAAATTTGATTGGTAGGAGCATACTTAAAACTATTAACAAAGAACTATGAATACTATATCAGAAGATAACTTGTATCATTGTATTTTAATATCATTCCTTTTTGTAGAAAAAAAGAAAAGAAAGATAAGAAACAGAAAAAACATGATCGAAAAATGTCAGAAAGTGATGAGGAAGAGACATCAAGGAAACCAGTTAGACGGCAGCGTGACAGTTCTCCATCAGAAGGAGAAATAATCTCATCACCAGAAAGAGAAAGGAAGTCCAAATATTCAGATAGAAAAGATAGATATAGTCCCAGTCCTGACAGAAGCCGTCAGATGAACAGGTCAAGACAAAGAAGGTACTTGTATTTGTGTTCCAAATGCAATCTATAAACTAGTATTTGTAAAATAAGTACTATACTGTCATTTTAGGTTTACATCTATTACAAATGATTTTCATGTTAAATAATTTCCAATGATTTGTTAAACATGTTAAAGTTCAATTGCTATGCCTAATTGTTCTAAATACATGTATACATGACATACTTGCATCTAGACATTGAGCAAACAGGTATCAATCAATATTAACTTGACATTTAATTTCAATAGCTGCCTATAAAACAATTTTAAGATTCTGCTTACTTGAAGAAATCATGTTTTTCTAATTATAAAAAAATGAAGAAAAAAAAAATCCTATCAATATGCTCTTTGTTCCATGGGGTATATAATTTGACCTGTCGCTCTTACTGTCTGTCAGTCCATCTATCAGTCCTGTTCCTGTCATAACTTCTTGGAAACCACACAGCAGAATTTCTATAGAAAATAAGAACATAATAGGTAGATGTGCATATTGACAGGAAAATTTTATTCATTTTTTTTTCTAAGAGCAAAGCCACAACAGAATGTTATGGAACTTTCAAAATGATAAAGACACAACATGTAGATGTGCATATCTTTTTTTTTTTTACCAAACTTTATAGGTCTCCTTCTGAAGAAAATAGAAGAAATGAAAAGAGAAAATTTAGGGGTGATAAGAAAGGTCGAAGTTCAGATGAATCCAGATCACCAGAACCTCCATCAAGGTCAAGGCGACGACATTCAGAATCAGATTCAGACTCTGATTCAAAATCCAGGACCAAGAGAGATGGTGATAGAAGAAGGTCGAGATCATCATCATCATCAAGGTCAAGATCTAGAGACAGATCTAGCAGATCAAGATCAAGAGGTAGAAGAGATAGACCAAAAGTACAGCCAGCACAAAGGTATAACAGGGCATATATTCTAGTCTTATTTGATTTACTTTATGAAAGGAGTAGGTTCAGTAAGACCCCATTTTGGCCCCAAAATATAGCAGTTTTGCAAAATTGTGAAAATGTTATCTTTTAGCTATTTAATGCTTCTGCTACACAAATATGGGCTATTTTTTACAACACAATGCACATATATCGGGTACTAACATCATAAAGTCATGCTAAATTACTGAAATCTTCACAATTTTAGCATTTTTGTTAAATTTTAGACGGTTTCCGTATTAAATGAAAGTGGCCACATTCATGTTCATTCATTATATTAAAATGTAAGTTGCATTTGATGATAATACATAACATATATAAAGGTTGAGGATGAACACGGATGCGGCCAATTTCATTTTTGACAAAAACCATCTGAAAAGTGACGATTTTTTGCATATTTGATAGATTTTTCATATTTTAGCTTGAATTAAAGGGATTTTAATGACTTAATCAGTTAAAATCTTTCACATAAACTAATTGAATCAATTGAAATAGACACTTAAGTGTTTAAAAAGTGTCCAAAATCTTTCGTTAGATAAACCTGAAATTTGAGGCCAAAATTGGCCCTTACTGGACCTACTCCTTTTAGTTTTCTATCACAATAATTGTGTGTAAATATTAAATAGATTTTTGAGGTAATTCTGAATAGGCTGACTTATCTTGGAAGATAACTTGCTCACTGTGTACACACAGTATGTATGGTATGTTCAAGACTTCTTAGTCATACCATGAAGTTGATTTCTACACTTAGATTGATTGTTAATTGTTTAATGTCATAATCATAGTGATGTTAAATATAAGAATTTGCTCTCTAACCTTTATTATACCCCACGCAACGAAGTTGCGGAGGGTATAATGTTTTAACCCGTCCGTCCGTCAGTCCGTCCGTCCGTCCGTCCGTCAGTCCGTCCGTCCGTCAGTCCGTCAGTCCTGTTTCTTGTCATCGCAACTCCTCTCAAACCACACAACAGAATTTCACGAAACCTTTTCAGATAATAAGGACATAATATGTAGTTGTGCATATCGACGGGAAATTGTGATTCAATTTTTTTTCTAGGAGTTACACCCCTTTGAACTTATTTACTTTAATGTATTACTGCAACAGTTTGTCATCTCAACTCCTCTCAAACCACACAACAGAATTTCACGAAACCTTTTCAGATAATAAGGACATACTATGTAGTTGTGCATATCGACGGGAAATTGCGATTCAATTTTTTTTCTAGGAGTTACGCCCCTTTGAACTTATTTACTTTAATGTATTACTGCAACAGTTTGTCATCGCAACTCCTCTCAAACCACACAACAGAATTTCACGAAACCTTTTCAGATAATAAGGACATACTATGTAGTTGTGCATATGGACGGGAAATTGCGATTTAATTTTTTTTCTAGGAGTTATGCCCCTTTGAACTTATTTACTTTAATGTATTATTGCAACAGTTTGTCATCGCAACTCCTCTCAAACCACACAACAGAATTTCACGAAACCTTTTCAGATAATAAGGACATACTATGTAGTTGTGCATATCGACGGGAAATTGCGATTCAATTTTTTTTCTAGGAGTTATGCCCCTTTGAACTTATTTACTTTAATGTACTACTGCAACAGTTTGTCATCGCAACTCCTCTCAAACCACACAACAGAATTTCATGAAACTTTGTAGATAATAAGGACATACTATGTAGATGTGCATATCAACAGGAAATTACGGTTCAATTTTTTTCTAGGAGTTATGCCCCTTTGAACTTATTTGCTTCAATGTACTTCTGCAACAGTTTGTCATCTCAACTCCTCTGAAAACACACAACAGAATTTCATGAAATTTTGTAGATAATAAGGACATACTATGTATATTGACAGGAAATTATTATTCAATATTTTTTCTTATACTTATTTAATTTCTCCAATGACAATGTGGGGACGTGGGGTATGTGAGCGTGCTCACTAAGGTTCTTTAATTTTAAACATGTTCAGGCTATTGAACAACAGTCAACTTTATCCACAAGTCAGGTATATACTGACACATTACAAATATTTTCTTCGTTTGCAAGATAAATAGACATGTGGATTAATGTCAACATTTGGCAAAAATCAAATGAGAGTCAAGTTTATCATCGGATGTATAAAATTTTAGTTGAGGTTGTTTTAGCACTGATTAGTTGGGTGTTTTGTCTAAATCTAAATTAAGGTTTCGGTAATAAATTTTTGAACAAATTAATATTTCATCTGCAGACCAGTGAAACTGAAATCTGATAGCCCTCCTCCTACACACTGGAAACCAGGACAAAAACCATGGAAATCTAAGGAACCTGAAAGACCAGTCTTCACACAGTATGTATTTGGTTTAACTTTATCAATTGTTTTAAAAATGGAAGACATAAAAAATAACACACAAATGCATGTAAACAACAACATAATGGTTCAAATACCACAAAAATATCTCAGTCTGATTGATTGATATTTTCATTAGGCCTCACACTAAAATCATAATGATGGGTGTAGAAACTTAAAAGAGAAGTTCAGTCGCATGTCATAATGTTTGGTTTTAACAATGATATATCTAGCCATTTGTATATCTTGTAGATTTAATACTTTTCATATTGGACAAATCATATCTTATTTCATGTCTACAAAGAACAATTTACAAAAAAAATAACAACCTTTCATAAGTGATTTGGAAAGGAACATTTTGGTTTTGATGCAATAAATAGATCAAACATACTATTAAAAGTAAAATGAAACAAATTTGTATTGCTGAAAATCATGATCTTTTGATGTACAATAGTATAACCAGTGGCAGAATTGAAAGAGAAAAGTTAATTTGTTTTTTTGATTTTGAAATAACATATGCCTAGTCTACAATGTCAATTCTTTCCTGACATTTCTAATGAAATATATTGTCTATGTCTTTGAATTTCTATACTTAGAAATAGAAAATTGTTGTTATATTGACTTGATAAAAGAAATGGAAAATTACTGATGAGGAAAATGACTTTTGTGAACACCTTGGCAACTAGATAATTGCTTTTTTCCATTCAGCAAAAGTGAAGCAATAGTATCTTCTTTGCCCTTGTCAACCACAAGCATTAGCACCAATTTGTAATAAGTCATGTTAATGTGAATTGTGTTATAGCAAAGATTGAATTCCCTCTCAAATCCTTATCATACACTATATAAGGCTATCAGATTTGGTTCAGTAACACATTAGCATTGCTTTTTATTAAATACCTACAATAATTTATTTTCAGACAAATTTTAAATCAAGGCCACAAACCTCACTCTGATGTTACAAGGGACCAAAAGTCAGAGGTCAATGGATTCAGAAAGCCATCCACTGAGAGACGCTCTAGGTCAAGGTCAGCTAGTCCTCAAAGGGATGTTAGAAGAAGTAGTCATGTTGAAGGGAAATCCCCAGGTCAAAAAGAAAGTAAAATTCAGTATGATTTGGCAACAACTGAAGCTCCTATAAAAGCTAGTCCTCTTAGGGTACCAGATAAAAATATATCTCCAGAAAAGAAAAAGGTGTCTAGATCAAGATCATCCAGCAGCTCAAGTTCAAAGTCAGGCTCTGGAAGATCAAGGTCAAGATCAAAGTCATATTCAAGTGATTCCAGCTCTGCCAGTTCCAAAAACAAGAAGAAACCAACAAGGAAAGTTGAGGTATATAAACAATCCTTTTTAAAGCAAACCTTTGTTTTTTGCACTGTCATATTGTGTGGACTGTATAAGCATTTACGATAATCAATCGTTCCCCCATTCAGCCTACTCTATGATGTCAAGAAAATCCTGTATTTATTAACATAGTCTAAATGGTTATAAATTTATAAACATAGTATAAATAGTTATAAGTTTTACTGTAGATAGGGAATAATCATACATCTGAAAATAGAAATTTAATTTTTTACTTGACATAAAACATTTCTAACTGGCTGCTTTCAAAATAACTTCAATAAGGTTAAATAAATTTCCTAGTAAGCATTAAAGTCTTGTACAAATATATTCAATGAGAGAGTTCATTTATGTACATGCCTCATACCATAAAGACTTAGGATATGATTTTATTATAGGAGAAAATAAAGTGGCAGCCGCCTCCAGATCCTGAAGACCATTTCAAAGAAGAAGAGTATCACAGATCTGTACATATTCAGGTAAGTGACTAACTAGAGAAAGTGTAGTGACTTGAGAAATTAGTTTCTTATTTATATCAAGGTATCATAATTGTAGGTAGTGTTAGGTCTATAACATATTTAACATATTTAAATGCAGGAGGGATGGTTGGTTGAATTTTTTTTAAGTTCCTCCTATCCTCACAATTCAATATTGGTTTATGTCTGGAATAGCCCTTATCAATTTCGTTCTAAATGATGGCAGCTTTTGCTGGAACCTATCTGTATGCCATCATTTTGTATTAATTCAGTATACATACAAATTTTTGTACTTATGTAAATT
This sequence comes from Mytilus edulis, assembly GCA_019925275.1. Taxonomy (NCBI): domain Eukaryota; kingdom Metazoa; phylum Mollusca; class Bivalvia; order Mytilida; family Mytilidae; genus Mytilus; species Mytilus edulis. Next base: position 54,018,785 of record CM034353.1, read on the forward strand.
TATTTATTTTGAACTAGAATACTGTTTAAAAAAAAAATTTCCTAATTTAATTTCATTATATTAAAGGACTACAGGTATTTTATTATACTGAGATAAAAACAAAATATAGTCAAAGAAGGTTGCACTATGAGTAAGAAGTTGTTTAATTATTGAGGTATTAAAAGCTAGTTACAACTTCAAAAATGTAGAAGAAAACTAAAAGATAATCATATTATAAATCTCTGAAGACTATGATTTTGATGTCCGCATTAAACTTTATCAATCATTTACACCAAACAGCGCTGTTGAGTATTCTAGTATACCATGTTGACTTGTTAAAATATTATATCTAAATAATAGACCTGATCTAAAGTGTATATGAGTATCATATTTAAAAGACCTTTATCCGTCTTGGTCTTTATTCATTGTATTATTTTGTTGTTTCAGCCAGTTGATAGCACACAGGAAAACCGATTAAGGACTCCACCAATACCTAATTTGTCACAGGTGGCTGAGGCAGCATCAGAAATGGCCAAGTAGGTGCATTTAGATAACACTGTAAAATCATTATTGATTTCCAAACAGCTTCATTTGTTGTAAATTTTTGTTCATTGTTGTGCCATGTTTTTATTGAAATTTATTTGATTTACAAAGTAAAACCATTCAATTTTGTTTAAAAGTGAATTTTTCACAAGCAGAACATGTTTTTAATTTTCTAGGCAATACACATGTGTTGAACTGTCAGTTTCTGACAATTTTTAACAAGTTCAAGAATAGAAGATTGATTGTAAAATACATAGTTTTCATATTAAGTAATTACTTGCCATATTACATTAGAAAAAAGATTATCAGTCATATTTTAACCTTTTTACCAGCATAAATGCTTAAACATATGTTGATTGACTACCATTTGTTTAACAGAAGGAACCTGTATCGTTATCTGGAATTCATTTGTTATTTATAATCAACTTCAAAAATCGGTCTATATTTATATACTGTGGATTCATTTATTTTTGTGGGTATCAATTTTTGTGAATTGCTGAATCTTTGCATATTTGTGGATATTGGATATTGTGGTTTTGCTAATCTCTCTATACAAAACCTATTGAAAATATGTTATTCGTTGAACATTTGAATCCGTGGTTCCCACGAAATCCATGAAAGATGGTATCCAATGAATAATAATGAATCCACAGTACCTAAAGGAGCAAGGTGAAGTTCAAATCAGACATGTGTAGTATCTGTAGTGTAACTAATTCTTGTCAAGCGAAAGGGATCATAGATTTTGATATCTGTGTTTGTAACATTTAGGTTCAGTCTTTATCTAGCTTATTTTAAGTCATCAATAATACCAGGTATTGTCCATTTTTAATAAAATATAATTCAGAATACCAATCTGTTTTCAGACATCATAGTAGATGGGATAGAAAGAATCCACCAAAAGCAGATATTCCCCATCAAGCTTCGCCAATCAAAATGCCAGCAACAGCATTTGAAAGAGAGAGACGGTCAGGAACTCCTTCTCCAACAGACAGAGTGTCCTCTAAAGCTAAGGAGCAACGTAAAGGCAGTTCATCCTCAGAATCAGATTCCGACAGTTCAAGCTCAGATAAATCCAGATCAGCATCTCCAACAAGTCATTTTTTATATGGCAAGGAAAATGAAGGTAAAAGAGGGCCACCTCCACCCCCTCCAATGAAAGATAGTAAGTCTTCAGTACTGCCAATACCAGTGGTTGGAGTAAAGAAGGAGACCATTTATGAAAAGGTGTTGAGCCATGTTATGACAGAACAGATTCCTATACCTGTAAAATCAAGTGATTCAAGTCTAAAAAACACTAACTCAAATGCAGACACAGGAAAGAGCGCTTTAGATAATAGGTTACAAGATTTGACAGAACCCCCAGTTTTAAAAAAGGAAACTCCAAGAAAAGTAGTGAGAAAATCAGCCTCACCAGCAACAAGACATAAATCTGATAGCTCATCCAGGTCACGAAGCAGGACTCCTAAAAAAAGGTCTACATCACCAACCATTAGACGTGTTATAAGGAGGTCAAGGACTCCCTCACCTTCAAAATTGTCAGCTAGAAGATCATCAAGAAAATCATCCTCTAGAAAAGGTTCAGAAACTCCTCCAAGAAGACGTATTTCACCTAGGAGAAAGTCATCCCCATCCCCAAGGAAGAGGTCACCTCCCAGGAGAATTTCTCCATCCCAAAGGAACAGGTCACCAAGGAGACGATCTTCTCCTTCACCAAGGACGATTTCTAGGAGATTATCCCCACCAAAAAGGAAAAGGTCATCTCCATCACCTAGAAGGTCTCCACCAAGGAGATCATCTATTTCACCAAGAAAAAGATCACCTAGAAGACGATCCTCACCATCTCCAAGAAAAAGTCTGCCTAGAAGGAGATTGTCTCCTTCTCCACGCAGAAGATCACCACCAAGAAGAAGGAGGTCATCATCTTCACCAAGAAGAAGACCTCCTATAAGAAGATCTCCTGTAAGGAGAAGGAGGTCGTCTTCATCCAGAAGACGTTCTGTTTCCCCAAGACGAAATTCAAAATCACCAAGGAGAGCTCCATCACCAAGAAAACGTACCAAATCTCCAGCTAGAAGGAGAACACCTTCACCAAGAAGGCGCAGCAAGTCTCCAAGAAAACGTAGTATATCTCCAAGGAGAAGGTCACCGTCACCACGAAGAAGATCCAAATCACCAAGAAGAAGCAGGTCAAGGTCAAGGTAAAACAAAATTGTGGTTATTAATTAATTACTTAACTGTTATGATTTTACATGTTTTTTATAACGACCACAAACAAAAAATTTGGATCGTATAATGGTATGATATTTTTCTTGTCTAATCACTCACCTTGACACTTCATACTAATGAAGTTCTATTAAAAATAAGTTTCTTTTACTTATTCAATCAGGTTTAGTTATTCACAACTTTACTTGTCTATTGTTAGAGAATGTATATTGACTTCTTTTTATTGTTGTTTCATTGAAATACACATGACATTTCGATTTGATTTCCAAGTGTTAAAATCCCAGCAAATACTTGACAATTTTTTTCATTGTCTGAGTTTATGTTTTCAATTGCTATAAATATATAAACACTTATACACTTCTTTTTTTTTCCATAATTTTTTCTTCTTTATAGGAGCAGGTCTAGAAGATCTCCACCACCCGTAGAAGAAGGTAATTATCTTTAGTTCCTTTTGTGATCTAACATTATCATAAATATTGTTATATGAAGATAATTAATGGAAAATGTTTACCTTGTATTCTGAAGGATAGCTATTATGTTAGATTTCAAATATTTTTTGTGAAAATGCCTTCTGTAACAATACAAAGCATTGAATAACATTTCTACTCAAATTTTAAAAAAAATTGTAATAATAATTTAAATCCTTTAAGATTGTTAATTTTTAAGACTTGTAAAGGTTATATGACACTAGATTTTATCAATGTTTGTATTTTGTCCAATGGGTGAATAAAAGTAAGAGAAAAATTTGCTACACATACGCCATTATAATAGGTTTTATATTTGTGAATATTCATACCATTGAAACATATCTTAAATTCTTTGTTGTGCTACTCATTGAATTATTTCTGGTCTTAAATCAATTAACAAAACTTACAAAATAAAAAGATAGCAGATGGTGAAACACAAATTTTATTCAAATGTGTGGATTAGTTCAATTTGTGGTATGTTCCAATCAAATAGATGATTCTCATATTTAATACATTGTATGTGTTAAAAAGTGATAGTATGGAGTGTTAAAATATTATACAGGAAAGTTTATTTTTATGGCTAATTGTTGTTTCAGGTTTTCACGCAGTAGATCAAGATCACGTAGGAAAACCAGATCACGTAGCAGACGCCGCAGTAGTAGCAGTTCACGAAGTTCCAGTCGTAGTAGGAGTCGTAGCCCTAGAAGACGAAGAAGATCCCACTCTCGCAGCTGGTCGTAGTCATTGTGTTAATACATACAGGTTATAATTTGAACTGTCATATCAATTCATGGTCAAAGGTTGATGGTTTTCATACAGAGCATTTTATAAATGATTCTGTTATTTTAAATATACTAGTGGGTTTTTAGTCTAAGGGATAAAAAAAAATGTATGAAAATTTATCATAAACCAATAGTGAATTTTATTTTATAAATGGTAAGTGATTACATAGATAATTTTTCTCTTTTACATCATATTTTTACTTTTTCAGAAGGGATTTAATCAAAACATTTATGGTAGTTTAATATGCATTTTATAACTTGTTGAAAGATTTGATAAATCACTAGTTTTGTTTGTACACATTTTACATTTTAATTAGATGGCAAGCATTTATACCTAAATATACATACTCAATCATACTGACAGCAATCACATATGCACTAATTTATTCATTATCAAACTTCTTTGGATAAAGCCATAACAATCATGTTGTCATATTTGGATATTCTTTCATCAATTCATTCATTCTCATTTTCAATAACAAATTCTATTTCTATTTAACCTAACTAAGATATGTTAAAATCACAAAATTTTATTTTTTGCAAACGATTAAAAGTACATGTTACAAAAATGGACTACGCCCATAAAAAGATGGAGGTAAAATTTTCAGATCTGATTTAAGGCCAACCAACCAACCAACCCTATTTTTTTTTAAACTTGCATGTTTCCTAGTGAGTCTTTATTATAATGATAAATGAATGTGGGTTATAGGTGCACTTTCTTTTTTTTTAAATCTTAATTTATGTGGTAATCAAATTCAGGCTGAGGCCTTTTCTTATTCATCAATGGCCATTTCAATAATTTTTGAGAAATTAGGTTGGAACATATGTATTGTCTTTTCAGAAAAAGCTAAGAAATGCTATTTACTTCAATAATTTTCTGTTATAAAATCATGTGGAGATTCATTATAGAGTATGCTGTTATTGAATAACAATTGATTTCCATTATTGGATCATTTTTAGGGTGATGCTGTTTGGTTTTATTTTCTTCATAACTTAATGTTTGACTATGTTCACCAATTGTGTATACCTAAATTTTTTGTCTATAAATGTAGCAAGTTTTAAGTGTTCATTAATTAAATCACATTTAATCCATCTTATCATGGTTAAAACAGTTACACTTGCCTTGTTAATAAAGACCTTGTGAAATCTACTTTAGTTTGTTACTTTTTGCATTCTCGTATACATAAAAAAATATGATGTACAGCAACAAATGGCAACCACCATGATAGAGGCTCCTAATTTGGGACACACAAAATGTTTGCACAGCTAAAAATGTTGCAAAACCCTACCCTATAACATGGGACAAAGGTGTAAAAGTCAGGTGAAAAGTTCTTAATTCAGTATATCAATACAAAGCACAAACTAAGAAAAAAAAACCAAGCCACAGTGTACAGATCTGAAAGAACTTGCAGTTACTGGTAACTAGTTCAAAGTAAAAAAATCAACTTATTAAGCAACTTATGTATTTAAGACTAAAATATCATTCCGTACAAATCCAACTTCCAATAGATTTAATGCAAAGACCGTCATTTACAATCAGAGAAAAACATGGTATGCCAATATACAGGTATGGCCAGATTGTAGGACCTTGACTGTTCAAATGTGTACTCTATGCATGAAAACTTGTCGAACATTTTTTGTTGACCTTTTGTTTTTATACGACCGCAAAAAATTTTGCGGTTATATATTGGTATCACGTTGTCGTCGTCCGAAGACGGATGGTTTCCGGATAATAACTTAAGTTAAAGTTAACAGAAATCAATAAAATTTTAACACAAGGTTAATAACAACTAAAGGAAGGTTGGGATTGATTTTGGGGATTCAACAAAAATTCAATGTATGGGGTTCTTTGATATGCTGAATATAACCATGTATTAAGGTTGTGATGTTTATAAAATTGGTCCACATTGAGTTAAAAGGGTCCAAAATTGAACTTTATTTGATTTCATCAAAATTTGAATTGAATTGTTTGATATGCTGAATCTACCATGTATTTAGATTTTGGATATTGGACAATTTAGGTAAATGTCCAATTTAATTATAGACCACATTCATTCTGTGTCAGAAACCTATTTTGTGTCAACTATTTATTCACAATCCAAATTCAGAGCTGTATCAAGCTTGAATGTTGTGTCAATACTTGCCCAACTGTTCCGGATTCAACCTCTGTGGTCGTATAAAGCTTTGCCCTACTGAGCATCTGGTTTACTTATACTGGATTCATACTGTATCGTATGCCCCTATCAACATACAATCATTATCACATCAGTGACACTGAAATCAAAACCGTCGGAAGGCCAAATAAATTGAAGAGCATTAAAAAAAACTAAAACTAAAATTTTGTGCCAAATATCCAGAGATATTATGATGGGTGCTCATGAAGTTTTGTCATTTACTGCGATTCATATATCTGAAGGGATACATCTGCATTGAAAGGAAAACAAAACTCAGACAAACTTACCTCCAAATGGATGAAGTTATCATAGACTAAAATAAACTTCGATAGGAATCTGATGTACAGTAGTTGTCATTTGTTTATGTAATTTATATGCGTTTCTCGTTTAAAAAAAAAAATAATTATATAGTTTAGACCGTTGGTTTTCCCTGTTTGAATGGTTTTACACTAGTAATTTTGGGGCCCTTCATAGCTTGTTGTTTGGCGTGAGCCAAGGCTTCGTGTTGAAGGCCATACATTGACCTATAATGGTTTACTTTTTTATACGACCACAAAAATTGAAAATTTTTTGGTTGTATATTGGTATCACGTTGGCTTCGTCGTCTGCGTCGTCGTCGTCCGAATACTTTTCGCACTCTAACTTTAATAAAAGTGAAAAGAAATCTATGAAATTTTAACACAAGGTTTATGACCACAAAAGGAAGGTTAGGATTGATTTTGGGAGTTTTTGTCCCAATATTTCAGGAATTAGGGGCCAAAAAGGGCCCAAATAAGCATTTTCTTGGTTTTCGCACTATAACTTTAGTTTTAGTAAATAGAAATCTATGAAATTTTGACACAAGGTTCATGACCACAAAAAGAAGATTGGGATTGATTTTGGGAGTTTTAGTCTCAACAGTTTAGGAATTAGGGGCCAAAAAAGGGCTCAAATAAGCATTATTCTTGGTTTTTGCACAATAACTTTAGTATAAGTAAATAGAAATCAATGAACTTTAAACACAAGGTTTATGACCACAAAAGGAAGGTTGGGATTGAATTTGGGAGTTGAGGTCCCAACAGTTTAGGAATTAGGGCCAAAAAGGGGCCCAAATAAGCATTATTCTTGGTTTTCGCACCATAACATTAGTATAAGGAAATAGAAATCTATGAAATTTATACACAAGGTTTATGACCATAAAAGGAAGGTTGGGTTTGATTTTAGGAGTTTTGGTCCCAACAGTTTAGGAATAAGGGGCCCAAAGGGTCCAAAATTGAACTTTGTTTGATTTCATCAAAAATTGAATAATTGGGGTTTTTTGATATGCCAAATCTAACTGTGTATGTAGATTCTTAATTTTTGGTCCCATTTTCAAATTGGTCTACATTAAAGTCCAAAGGGTCCAAAATTAAACTTAGTTTGATTTTAACAAAAATTGAATCCTTGGGGTTCTTTGATATGCTGAATCTAAAAAGTGTACTTAGATTTTTGATTATTGGCCCAGTTTTCAAGTTGGTCCAAATTGGGGTCCAAAATTAAACTTTGTTTGATTTCATCAAAAATTGAATAATTGGGGTTTTTTGATATGCCAAATCTAACTGTGTATGTAGATTCTTAATTTTTGGTCCTGTTTTCAAATTGGTCTACATTAAAGTCCAAAGGGTCCAAAATTAAACTAAGTTTGATTTTAACAAAAATTGAATTCTTGGGCTTTTTTGATATGCTGAATCTAAACATGTACTTAGATTTTTGATTATGGGCCCAGTTTTCAAGTTGGTTCAAATCAGGATCCCAAATTATTATATTAAGTATTGTGCAATAGCAAGAAATTTTCAATTGCACAGTATTCAGCAATAGCAAGAAATCTTCAATTGCACAGTATTGTGCAATAGCAAGAAATTTTCAATTGCACAGTATTGTGCAATAGCAAGAAATCTTTAATTGCACAGTATTGTGCAATAGCCAATATTTTCAATTGCACAGTATTGCGCAATAGCAAGAAATATCTAATTGCACAATATTGTGCAATAGCAAGAAATTTTCAATTGGAGTTGTCTTTCTTTGTCCAGAATAGTAGTTGAATCAACTTAAATCATCGTTTTATACAATATACAATGTATATTCACTTTTACTTCCAACTGATAAATTAAAACAATCTTTACCATTCAGTGATAACAAGCACTTTATTTTACATTTTAATATTTTATGATGTATTTAAATGAGTAATTATTGTTGCAAACTCCATTAGAAATTTGAATCGAGATCAGTTTTGGAAAAAGGGAAAGGGGTATGTGAAAAAAAAATGGGGGTGGGGGTTAAATTTTTCTCATTTCAGATTTCATAAATAGAAAATTTCTTCAAACATTTTGTTGAGAGGATTAATATTCAACAGCATAGTGAATTGCTCAAAGGCAAAAAAAAATATTTTAAGTTCATTAGACCATTCATTCTGTGTCAGAAACCTATGCTGTGTCAACTATTTAATCATAATCCAAATTTAGAGCTGAATCCAGCTTGAATGTTGTGTCCATACTTGCCCCAACCGTTCAGGGTTCAACCTCTGCGGTCGTATAAAGCTGCCCTCTGCAGAGCATCTGGTTTAAATTGTTATTTGGATGGAGAGTTGTCTCATTGGCTCTCACACCACATCTTCCTATATCTATTCGATAGACACGGTTGTATTGGTTTCAACATAAGCTTTGCATGCCCATATTTTTATTTATTAGTATATTGTAATTCGGAGCCGACTTCATAAGTATGGTTTAGTTGTGTCCAATTAATTTTACTTAAGAGTAAATAACATATGTTTCTACTGAACATTAACTTTGTCATACAATTTGATAATGAATGAGGCCAGAAGAGTCTAAACATTTACTGGATGTAGATAAGGAATCTATATGGTTCTTGCTCAATTTAGGGAGAATTTTAGTAGTAACTAGGTGGATTTGTTTTTAAATAAAACACTAGCATGAATATTTGTTGGAACATATGTTTCGTTTTCACAAAAAAATAAAGCAACTGCTGCCTATTCCGTCTTGGCTTTAATAATCTACATAGGCGGATCCTGGGGGGCCCGAGCCCCCCTTTTGTGGGAAAAATTTGGTTATATAGGGAATCATTGAAGCATGACTGGAGCGGGCCCCCTCTTAGGTCAGTCAGCGCCCCCCCCCCCCCCCTTAGGAAAAGTTCTGGATCCACCACTGATCTACGGACCTTGGTGTGTATTATCATCACTTTGTATATGTCCTTGCAACAAACAATGATAGAATTGTTAACCGTTTTGTCAGCTGCTACAATCTCAAGGGTTTGACTGGGCTATTAAAATATGATCATACCATATACATGCATATAGTTTTTCTTCCGACCGACAGTCATTGAAAACCCTTGAAAAAGTGAGCGGGTGACTCGCTGGCTGTACAGGATGTATAGATTTACTCCCAATGGGAACGTTGAATTTAATGTCTCGTGCAGAGAGAGTGTCACATTTTCTTTGCCTTAAAGGAATCTTTCATTAACCCTTTGAATGGTCCGAAGGAGGTCTTTTATAAAGCCAAATGTCTACCCTGTCCAATATAACCTCATTTCCAGTGATATTCCAAGCATCGTCTTTTATAAGACCTACTTATTGTAAAAAAAATCTCGTCATGAACATACAGATGGACGGAAAAAAACAAGCCACTTTCAAATATTTTTGAAGAAAGAACCTCAAAAGATTTCTCATCAGATTTCTACCTACTCAACTAAGATTTTGTAGTAAGGTGAAGTGGAAATGTTAACAGAATATTAAAACATTCCGGAAGTATTTCCGATCAAAAGGCAATAGTTACGACGCTTTTCATGTACATTCTATGCAATTATAGACCAACTTCACAAGATGTTGAATGCTACATATATAATGTTTCCATATTCTAAATTGAAGACTACTAAATGAATACAAATTCTCATCAAAATTCAAAATATCGCATATTCTTTGCCTTAAGGCATTTATTTAGTTAATAAGTTTAATACAGATTCACTAGTTTTTACATGACCAGTATAGCTAAACGGGGAGCATAATTAATACTGTAGGGATGTCAAAAGATCTGAAATTTAATACTCGGATACTCGGTCATGATACTCGAGTACTCGGGAGAAGCTTAAATGTTTATTGAAAAGTTTAGATTTTAGGTGGGAGTTCGTATTTTTTTTTAATACGACTTGTCCATTTATTGGCAACAACAATATTGGACTTCAGTTACTTGTGCTTATTCGTGTTGTTCAGTCTTACTTTTTTTGAGGTTTTTTTTTTTGCGCTATCGTTTGTCTGATCTTTTTTTTAGCAATGCTGTTGTCAGTTTATTTTCGACTTTTGGGTTTCAATGTCGCTCTCACCTATATCTTTAAATTGGAAATAAAACAATTAAGGTTCAGTTTCAAATACAGAGTAATTAAATTAATTTAGATATACATCTCATATCAATTACGTTTACATAGAAATCTTGATTAACAAAGAAAGGTAAGTTTTTACGGCTTGTGATGAGTCAATTATTAATCCATGAAAGTGTTGATCGTGTACAAACACCGTTAAAATGTCTCTAATCAGTTGTGTAGGGTTTAACGCAGGTCATTTTGTTCTTGTTTAGAAATATGTAATAATATTGTATTGTATTGTATTGTATTATGATCTGGTCAACAATTTCAGACGAAAGACTGTTTTGGTAAAACTAAATTATCAGTTCGATTGTTTGCCATTGTCGTAAAAACATTTATAGATAGATGGAAAGTCAAACGTTACAGCAAAAATTATCTGCAATCTAAGATTTCAAAAATATCAGTACCACTTGAACCATTAAATGACTCCTTATAGAAACTGGCGCTAACCGTTATTAGACTCACGGTAGGTATAGTGTCCGGCTAGGATCGTGGTTTTTCGAGTGATTTGATAGGGCTTTTTCGAGTGAATATTATCAAAAATGTAAACAAACAGACTTCTTTTCTAACAAGACGTGATATTCAGATGACAGTTTTATTGTCTTCACAGGCAACTTGAGCAAGAAGATTTATTTAACATAGCCTATGACATTGACCCTCTACTTAATATAAAAAGGAGATGTGGTATAATTGCCAATGAGACAACTCTCCACAAGAGAACAAAATGACACAAGTTAACAAATATAGGTCACCGTACGGCCTTCAACAATGAGCAAACCCCATACCGCATTGTCAGATATAAAAGGCCCTGAGATGACAATGTAAAACAATTCAAACGAGAAAACTAACGGCCTAATTTATGTATAAAAAATGAACGAAAAGCAAATATGTAACACATAAACAAACGACAAGTTCACTTGATGAGGTAGTAGTCGGGAGACTTTTGAAAAGGGACCCATGCTTCACAAAAAGTAAACTTTAAGCGAACAATCCCAAAAACACTGTTAAATTTCTGAATTATGGGCAACAAACATAAGTTAGCAAAAAAAAAGTGTAAACTATTGAGATTTAAAACAAATGTCGTTTGAAGGAACCGCCATAGTAATCGAATTATCCTGCGAGTAATATGATTATATAATATTTGGTAAACTATGCTTGCCAATAAGAACTTTTCAATAAATATGGCGTTGAATATTGAGTCTAACCTCAAATTAACCAGTCTCAAACTAATGGGATTTTTTTTATACTAAACAACGAAAAAAAAAGACACGATTTTAAGCAAAAAACAAACCAGCTATGAATTTCGGACAGGTATATTAAGTATACATGTATAAGCAGCAAATTGAATGTATTATAGCTGGATCCAAACCCATTTCTAATTTGGAATAGGGTTTTACAACACAAAAAAAAAAAAAGATTAGCAAGTAGCTTTGTCTTATTTGGTAGGAATAAACATTCTACATTCTATGAAACAAAAAAATCGTACTTTAATATGTTTTTTAACAGAAAAGTAAATAAAATTACCGAGGAAGCTAAAGGTGCAATATTATCTCTACCAATAAAAACCCTATAAGTGTCATCCATTGGTAGTAGTTTGGACATTCACACTGGTAAATTTATATTGAAATACAAAAAACATTATTTATCTCCTCACTTTATATTTAACACTACTCTCAACATACTCAAATTGTTCTGATTTACAATAAAAAGAAAATATTATCCTCCACACACATGATAATGAAATTACTGAGATATAATTTACAATTCAGTTAAAATAAGAATTAGCATAAAAAAGTATTTGTCTATCATTGCTAAAGGATCATATTTAGGCTAATGAACTATTCATTTCATTGTTGATTTTATCTGAAATTTTATTCAAATTTTAATGGCAATAAAAATGGGGTGGATTAAGTGTGTTTTTTTTTGTTTTTTTTTTTATTTATAGGTTTCTTTTATCTCCGGAGTTCACCACAAGAAATATTATTAACTGTAAAATCAAAAGTAGCATGAAATGAAGTTAAAATGAATATGAGTTCCCTGCATATTGTTCTAGACACCGTTTTGTTAAGGATCAAGTTATTTCTAAATGAACACTGGAAAGTAGTTGTATAACGCTCTCCAAACAGAATATTTGCATTAAATTAAAAAAAGATTAATTTTGATATGTTTTTGATGACTTATTGGGAATATATAATATTGTCCTTCACTTATTTACAGTTATAAACAAGAAAAAAGTAATTTTTAAAGTCTATAATACCTTCAAATTTTCTGTAAAAAAAACGGACCATTTGTCTAAAAACCTGGACGATTTCACAGTTGCTCTCGAAAAAACCCGGACAATAACAAACACTGATTTTTTTTTAATTAAATACAAGGACATTGAGCTTCTTTGTTGATCAAAACATACATAGTATTCAATATAAGATGGGTAGTAATGTTAAAAACTGTTATAATTAGTTAATTGAACTTATCGCATGTTTTATCACTCGAAAAAAATGGACCAAATCACTCGAAAAACCACGATCCTAGCCGGACACTATACCTACCGTGATACTAGTCTCCGATAAAAGTTACATGTATTGCACTAAATGTTTCTTTAATACAAATGTATCTAACACGTTATCTGTTTTATCGTTTGTTCGTATTTTTTTTTAACTTTAGGTGAACAGAGTCTATAAAACAAGTTATCAAGCAAGATACAGAAATAAGTCGTCGGATCAAAACTGTCAATTTGCTTTCTAATTGGAGTTATAGATACAGAAATAAGTCGTCGGATCAAAACTGTCAATTTGCTTTCTAATTGAAGTTATATTTACTCATTAATTTTCATTTTGGTTTCAATAAAGCAATAAGCCGACGCTTCAATAACTCATCAAATATACCAACCTTATAAATTGATACGCCAGACGCGCATTACGTTTTTCAAAGACTTCGGGGTGCTAGAATCAGAACTGTTGGGAAGAATATCAAATACGAAGTTGATGGGCATTGACAACCAAAATTTCCAACGATAAGGGCCCAGACAATATTTTCCTGTAGGAGAACAACATTGATGTTTCAAATTATTTAAATGGACATTTTATGACAGACAATTTACAAAAAATGAACATTTCATTGATATTACTTTGTCAACACTTGTCCATGCACTAGCATCTAGGCAAAAACTCACCAAGGATACCAAGCATATTATTGTTGTACGCCAGAAACGCAGTATAAATGACATATCTGGTATATACATTCAAAATTTATAAGCTCTTTTTTCATTTTGATTAACTGTCTTGAGTTTAATAAAATAACATATTCTTGTCAAATACTCGTTCAAATGGTAATAAAATTATGTTCAAAGGACTGAACATTACATAGTAATTGCACTGGATCCCTCTGGCCTGTTGATTCTAATAGCTATCAAGAGTCAAACCCCCAAGCCATTTTACTTGAAGCCGTGAACATGAACCGTGCAGGATTATGTTGTGTACTGTCCGCGGTTCTTCTGCCTTGCTGAATGTTTTCACGGTCCATTGACTCTTCTGTTTTTTTCTCACCAAAAGGGCTCATGCTTCTTGCACATGATCCACGTGAGGTAGATTCTCGAGATCTTACTCTTTGTGGCGTCCTATAGATACCACCAAAGGCTTGGACGTTGTCATCGTTATGATCAACTCTAAGAATTTGTGCTGTTTTGTAATTGTCTGTGATCCCTGTATACTGTACGTTGTTGTCCTTAATATTAGAGTTATGCCGTCTTTTTCTATTGATTTTGTTGACATTAATGGTTTTTGGTACAATATAATCACTGTTATGACTATCATAAGTACCATCTTCGTCGACTTTAACTAGTCTTTGTGACTTGAAAATATCTCTATCCTCCTTGCTCCTTCTTTTATTTGTACCATCTTCGTCGACTTTTACTAGTCTTTGTGACTTAAAAATATCTCTATCCTCCCTACTCCTTCTTTTATTTAGAGGTGCCATGTAACTACTACCTATACCAGTCACAGCGGGCGTATCCAGTCTTTCAGGTGAATTGTTAATCCCACCGACACCTCTCGCATTCGGTGTATACCTATTCGTATTGGTTACCCACTGTAAACCGTCATCTCTCCTTTGAAACAGAAAACCTGGAAAAGAACAAATGTACAACCAAAATAAATATAACATGTACTGAGAATGAGATGAATGCGTTTTATATTTCTATTGATTTTTTTCAATAGGCCGAGAAAATGCCTCATTATGATAAATATAAAAATAAGAAGATGAGGTAAAATTGCCTATGAAACAACTGTTCACCAGAGACCAAATGAAATAGAAGTTAACATCTATAGGTCAGATCTCGGCCTTCAACAATGAGGTACACACATACCGCATAATCCTCTATAAAGGGCCCCGAAATGACAAAAACCAACAAACATCATATTCAGCAACAAACGAAAACCACTGACTGATATGCTGATGGTTTGGGACAGTCACTGACATGCAGAATGTGGCGGGGTTGAACATGTTTGTAGGCTCTCCTAATCGGGGACAATGGAGTAACGGTGCAAACATATGAAAAACTATAAAAAATCGTTTGAAAGGGTTTAACTCATCAGATTGATGCAAAGCACGGGCGCTGTTGGATTTGATCACCCCCTTTTTATTTAAAACTGAAAAAAAATCCCCTCTATCCTTATTTCACTAAAGGGGGACAACTCTAAAACAGATTTATCCATCGGATCACCAGCAGTGATGGTGATACATGGCTGTGTACATTATGTATATACAACTCGTCTTAACATCAACCCAACAGTGTTAGATCTGTAAAGGAGTAAGTTCGGTAAGGGCCATATTTGGCCCAAATTATAAAGTTCAAAGTAACAAGACAATAAATGTTTTAAGTTGCCTTAAAGATATGTGAGAAAGTTTAACAGAACTGTTTTTTGTCAAAATATTATTCTAACACGTTGATTTTTACATCCCAAATAGGTCAAAATAAAGGGCTTTGGTGAAATTTGACAAAAACAGCTAGATTTCAACCAATTTAAGGACCAGGAAAGATAGAGCGCAGGCGTCGACAAACTTAATATTCAAATAAAACATGTGAAATGTCTTCACAAACATTATATTAAAAGATCTTTGTTGTCGACGTATGCGCTCTATGTTTCCTGTCTAATAATCTATGGGAAATTTACCCATTTTCATTGATTTTTTCGTGAAAAATCAATATGAGTACAACTTGTGACGTCATAATGAAACGCAAAAACGTAAAATTTTCAACAAAATGGCTTATTTTCTATCTAGTCACCGTATAAGCTATAATTTATTGTGATATTGGTCAATAAATCCGAATTTGAAATTGACGCTAAAAATGGGGGCCATTTTAGGACCTTACCGAACATACTCCAAATTTGCTTTCGCAATTTTTTTGTTCTTCCCTCGCCGGGATTCGAACCCATGCTACTGAGATATCGTGACACCAAATCGCCTGCACAGTAGCCGTCCCGCTAGACCACACGATCACATTGGTTTCATAAGAATACGTATATGTATATATAAAACTATAATATTAATTAGGTTTTAATTCAGTGATGACGTCAACATTTTTACCAATAAAACAACATTTAAAGATATAATTACAGTGTCGAGTTGGTAACCTTTTAGATTAAGTTTCTTTTAAGGTTCAATTAGTTTATCCATATTGTTTCTAAATTTCCGTGCTTCGTAAACAACATCTCCGTAAAAATTTGAAAGAAACATGATCCCATTGACCAGTATCCCATTGTCGTAAATGTAAGTGGTATGATTGCCTTGGAGACAACTCTTGCCAAGAGACCAAATGACACAGATATTAACATATAAATGTCACCACACGGCCTTAGAATAAGTCTGTTATAAAAGGGACAAAATTGGCATCCATAGGAACGGCATATAACCTGTCGATACACTTTAATTCATTGCCGAGACATACATAAATGTTATGAAAGAATTAAAACATTAACCGCTGCAGTCAACTCATTATACCTCCAGTAATTATATCTAGCAAACTTACCTTTCTAGTTTGTGAAGAGTCTTTAAATGAGTTGAAGCAAATACATTTGCAATTAGATTTTTCAAACAACCATTGGATTCAATATGCTAACCTTTATTTGATAAGATTGTGTGGAAGTGTAGTGCAAAGAGTTGAAAAGTCAAAACTGGCAGTAGAGTCAGATGTTATTAATTGAAATAAAACCAAAAAATAAAACCTTGCTCTCCATCTTCATTGTCATCTTCGTCTTCTAATCTGTTCCTGTTCGGAGCTGGTCGCACCTGCATATTAATCTTCTTTTTCTTGTGGTGACATTTGCAGAAAAAATATATCGCCATTGCAGACACTGACGTAATGGCGAAAATTGCAACAAATATAACCACTATTAGCAATCCAGACCATTGATTATCCGTTGCCATCTGAAATTTGGGAATATGCTTATTTATTTAGGATGAACATAATATCATTTTTTTTTATTTTTTTTTTTTGCGAATGCTCAAAATGTATTTTTCCGTACTACTTTTCTTCGTCATTTAAAAACTAATGGATAATTGTCGGTTAGGCAATCATATAAAATTCTGTAATTTCATATGTGTATGCAACTGACAAAAAAATACACAATAGCTCACTTTTTAATAATTAAAATTGAAATTGAAAAAAAATGTTCTAGTCTAGCAAGCAATTGACCTAAGTGCTAAGCATTCCCAACTATTCACTTTAAAGTCACCATAGAATATTTTTTAATTAAAGAATATTAATACATCTATATTTGTTTTCCCCATGTGTGAATTATTGTAAAAGACGTTTAAATTATACGTACCTTTTAGGGAAAATTTAATTATGATTCAGAATATACCATTAATAATTCCGTAGTTTTTCCAGACTCTTGTTATTGAACTATGCAGTGTGACCTTAGCATATATTTGACATAATCTTACTATGCTACTTAACGAGCGAGGAACAGATTAGAAGATTAAGCAGCTTACGAGTGGTTTTAGATTCTAATTATCAATTAGAGAAACGTGTGCGTATTTAAACCAAAATAAGGCTAAATCTTAATCCAGAAAGCAAGTTCAAATTGAATATAGTATAGGGCATATTTTTAACGTGCTCATAAGTACTTAAAATAAATAATAAATAAGGAAAGGTTGAGAAGATTTTTTATATTATCGATTTGAGTATTTTCATTAAATTATTTTGTGAGGGATAAACACATGTACTCCAACTCTGTTTGAGAATTGAAGAAAAACATATACGAATACGTATGCCAGTTTAGCTTGATTCGGTTCACATACTTGTATAACAATACAAAAATAAGGTCTTGAGAGCTTTTTACCGTGCTACAAGCGTACGTCGCGTGATATGAGACATATAATGCTGCGGCTGCGGTGTTAGTAATATGTATATAGCTCTATATTTCATAACTCAAAGTATGGAATCTGGATGCTTTCTGCCTTCTTCACAGATTATTTAGACTAACTGTATAAGTCTCTGTTGCCATCTTTCTGGTGTCCTTGAATTAATTTTCATGGTTTAGCGACAGGGGAGAGATCCGTTTGCGCCAAAAATGCGTCCTTTTGCGCCACAACTTTTTTTCTCCGATGCTACGTTTGCGCCACCTGTTTTAAAATTACATGGTATCATTTGCGCCAAAAATAAAATATACGATTGCGCCAATTTAAAGAAAAATGACTTCCCTCCTCCTTTATCCAGGCTTGGGACTTGCAGTTTTCACTGGCAGAGTTAAAGTAATTTTAAGTCATTTAATGATTAACTTTAATTATAAAACTATGTACAGTCGGACATCATAATAATATAGAATGAAATTCAAAACAGTGTGGCTGTGGCCATTGATTGACACATTAAATTCATCCATTGACTGGGGACAATTTACGTGAACGTTTGTCTGTAACGACCACTGTTCACGACGTACCTACGATAGACATTTAAACTGTAGGGTCACCAAAGGTTTCTTAACGCCTTTAATTATAAAATAATTCGAAAAAATAACCAGGAATAACCTTTATGTTTTGATTTATATAATTGATATAAATCAAAACATCGAGTTATTTCTGATTATAATTTTTTCGAACTACTTTATTAAGGTGTTGAGAACCTTTGGTGACCTCATAGTTTAAGTGTCTTTCAAAGGTACATAGTGAGCAGTGGTCGTTACATAAAAACGTTCACCTAAATTGTCCCCAGTCAATGGATGAATTTAATGTGTCAATCAATGGCCACAGCCACACTGTTTTGAATTTCATTCTATCTGTTTAAGAAGTTAAAGGCTAGAATTTATAACTCATTACACATACAAAGTCTATGCGGCTAAGTTCTCCTTCTGCATATTTCTCATACTTTTCAACGGCGAAACTTTCCTTTTCTGACACATGCCTAGTTCTAAATGCTGGTGCATTTGTACTTCTCAATTTAATGTAAGTTGTAGCTTGAAATTTTACTATATTGTCCAAAAACTAATAATTTATAACACAAAAATCATACTAAATATATATTAATCTTTAATATGTACGATCAATATGTGTTCAGGTAAATTGGCGCAAATGAGTTCCGAAAACTGGCGCAATTGATACATTTGAAATTTTTTTTTTGGCGCAAATGATACCCCTGAAAAACAGTAATTGGCGCAAAAGGAGTGCTGCCAGCGACAGATAATAAACTGTACATATATAATAAGTGACTTAACCATTAATTAAGAGTTACAGATTATGGAAAATTCTACATGTCTGTTGGACAGGTTCGTTTGACTTTGATCACATTTATTGTATCAACGGTCAGTGTTAAAATCACTATACCAACAACAGGACACTTAAAATTACGTTTCTTTTAAAACAAATAAATGCTACCTTTTGAGCAATTAAAATCCTTCCGAGCGAATTCATAGGTACAAGAAAACACGTAGTTTTTGTAAAAATGACATTGAAGATGAGATGCATTTTATTTTAAAATGTCCTACTTATCAAGGTCTTAGATCTTATTTTATAAAACCATATTATTGGAGAAAACCTTCTATGTATAAATATATACAATTAATGAGTTCTAATAATCTTAGAGAATTATGTAATTTGGGTAAATTTATATTTCGTGCACAAAAATTAAGATCTAACATGATGTAATATGTTTAACACAATACCTTCTGCTATCTATGTATACTTTGTGTAGTTTATATGTTGTATGCCTATAGTTGTTATGACTTTGGTAAATAAAGATATAAAGAAAACACGGACATCACAACCAAGCAGAAAAACAAAACACTACAAAGAAAACTAAAGACCGAGCAACACGAACCCCACTATAAACTGGTAGTGAACTCGCGGGTACTTAGACCAAAAGGCTAAACAGTTCAGGCACCCACCGAGCAACACGAACCCCACTATAAACTGGTAGTGAACTCTCGGGTACTTAGACCAAAAGGGTAAACAGTTTAGGCACCACTAGTGTCACACTTTGTGTTTTAAACATGTTTTGAATATATAAACTATATCGCAGAATCTTCTGCTTAAAATGAAAATACGATCTATTTTTTTTCTTTCTTAATACCTACACATTTTATTATCACAATCTAAATTGGGTGATCATTATGCGACACACATACATTCATTCTTTATTCATTCATTCATTTTCTTTATTTTATTTCCCCTATCAAGAGATTCAATAAACAATATTATGTTAACGGATTAAATTACAAAAGTTTACAAAACAGACAACACAATACAATATTACATTATGACGGTACACTTACTATAGTAAATTACCAAACGAACATTTTAATGGCAAAAAAAGAAGAAAACAAAAAAGAAAACACAAATTTTTTTCTCACTAACGATAGTTCATGACTGTATTGGCACGCTACCCGGCAACACCCCTCTCGTGACTCTGCTATATATACTCAACAACACAGCGTGTACGTGGCACAGATTGAGAAAAGTGTTAGTGTCAACATTGACTGATTCAGACACACATACAAAGAATTGATAGAATAAAAAAACTCTTCAAAAATACATTTTAACAAATCAGAAATAATGGTATATATTTTTTTTATATCCTCTTTTTAACTTCATACATTTTTCACTCAGTCCTCAATTTTCAGCACGTTTTCTTCGACCTTTTTCTTTTTTTCTGACATTGTTACAATGTTCTAGAAATTGCTTCAGAGTTACTTATTTACTCATGCATCAGTGGCGGATCCAGGGGGGGGGGGGGTTCCGGGGGTGCGCACCCCCCTTTATTTTGGCCGATCAATGCATTTGTATCGGGACATATGTTTTGCACCCCCCCCTTTGTCCTGGGTTAGCCTGGGTTAGCACCCCCCCCTTTCGAAAATTCCTGCATCCGCCCCTGTGCATCATTAGTCGGTCAAATAATCTTTATATTTATTTACAAGGAAATTGCGAAAGCAAAACATACATACTGGTCCCTAGCTTTTACCGGAAAAAATCTTAACCGGTCCCGTTCCCGAACCATTTATTAGCCTCTTTTATCTACTTCCTTTTTAATCCAACATGTCGAAAAGAGGTTAACATTTGTTACATTTCTATATTTAATCCACAATCATCTGTCAATCTGTATCTTACAAAGTTATGTTCATCTATAATTTAGGAAGATAAATGATTTAACTTGGTCGTCACATAGATATTTTGAAAATCAGACCAATAATAAAGGATGTTCGGCTTTATTTCTACGGTAGTGTTAGAAGAAGAGAAAAACAAATGCATAAACACATACCACAAGTTTGACATAAGAATGTACAACTTTAAAAGTGTTGTATTTAATACTACAAATTCATTCAACTGAATTTATAATGTTATAAAACTTAATTCTTCACAATGTTATTCCAGTCCAGTTACATTACCATGTTTTGTGTCGCGCTGTCCCAGGTTAGGGGAGGGATTGAGCTTAAATTTAGTCTAACCCACCACATTCTGTATGTGCCGGTCTCAAGCCAGGAGCCTATAGTCTAGTTCACTGGTTGTCATTGGTTCATGTCAGTCAATTTTGTTTTTGTGTTTTGTAATGAATTGGACAATTGCGACACTACATACAGTATGGGGTCTTATTGTTTAAGGACATGTTTGCATATAATTGCTTACATCCACTTCATTTGAACTTTGGTGTATAGTTGGCAATAATACCACGTCTCTTTACTTATATATTTGACATGAATTTGTAGGTTGAAATTTCTTTGATTTATTATGTTTGAAGTCAGTATCCAAAACATTTATACACGACAGTGGACACCAAAAAGAACATGATAATTGTGCTGATCTCGAATGTGTTTAGGCCTTTATAAAAGTAGTGTACTTAAGTTTTGTTTGTGGGATGTAACCAGAAAGCCCTGTTTGGTGATTGATTGGTGTTTAAATGCCACTTTAGCACCTAGTCATTTAAGTCATTCACCTGCCACATGTGGGTTTCAAAGTCACAATCTCTGTGTTGACAGGCTAGTGATAACATAGTTTGACTTGGCTTAATCACTCTGCCACCCAGTCTCCCTCCCCCTGTGAAAATGTGTATGCCTAAATGAAAATGTTACGTCAGTGGTTAAATTTCAATTGTTTGGGACATTACTAGAGTCAGAAACAGCAATTTATGTATAGTTCAAAAATATACTTCACGTTACCCAATCTTGTTGAAATCTATTCCTGAAAATTTAAACTAAGTTATAATAAATGTAACCCCTTTCCAACTACAAATGTAGTACACTTTTCATTACCACCACAATTCATTACAAAAGTGACCTGAAGAAGGTTAACACTGAAAAGAGAGATATTTTCTTACAGGATCTCTTATATCTCAAACATACTAGCATTAAAAACCTTTGATGGGTGGTCTAAACCATTCCATATTTTATGTGTATGGCAGAGAGCAGGAATAACAATTAACAAGTCTTTGGTTAGAACCAATTGGGATTAAATGAATGCAATCCAGGTGAGCACAGTACACTTCCACAAGACCCATGAAGCGGTAAACTTTTGAAAAATGTTATAAATACATGTACATGTATGTCATGTTGAAGTAAATTATTTAACCTTAAAACAGTATTGCTGTAGATTAAAATACCGAGAAAGATGAATACTCATATATTTTACTGAATAAATATGTAAAGTCTTAGTCAGCATTGTATACTCATTACAATTTATCTATTCCAATTTTAGGAAGAGGAGGTTCCGCAGGAGGAAAGTTCAGGATCTCCTTGGCTTTGCCAGTTGGAGCAGTTATTAATTGTGCTGACAATACAGGTATGAGAACATGAAAGGCCTGGTATAAGGAGTAATCCACAAAAGCTATCAATAGATGTGACAAAATGTTTGATATTTTCATAAAGTATTATTTCAAGAAATGTGAAGATTTAAAAACATTTTAGTACAGAAAATATTTTCTTGATGACTAAACTATTGATGTTTACTCCATAAAGATCAAAATAATACTGTCAAAATATATAAAAAAAAGTTAGAATAATCAGGTTAATAGTTTGATTCACAAGTAATGCCCAAACTATACAAAATGTATCATCCTTCAGAAAGAATAGAAAATTAAATGCTTTTAATGTGACATTGAAATATCAGTGAACTTGTTTAACGTAGATTCTGAATGGATATTGAAATTTTTCAGGAGCAAAGAACCTGTATGTGATTGCTGTCCATGGTATTAAAGGACGTTTGAACAGAATGCCAGCTGCTGGTGCTGGTGATATGTTTGTAGCCACAGTGAAGAAGGGAAAACCAGAACTTCGTAAAAAAGGTCAGCTCAATAACAGTGTTCCAAATTTCCTTAAATGTGATATGTGTTTGGACTCGAATTTAAAGCATAGATTTGCCAATTAAAGTTTAAAACAAAATTCCTAAAAACTATGTAAAGTTGTGTCCTTTAACTATGCGGGATTAACGAAAATATCATGAAGGCGCTGCGGTGTCGCAGCGTCATATCGGCCTGTCGCCAAACTTCAAGGAAGGTATCTTTCAAAGAACTAACACATCTACAGATTAAGATGGATCCAATATATACAGAAATTAAACAGAAAAGTACATGTACATGCACATGAATTCATGTAAAGGTTTTTGTATTCATTCTTTCATATGCATGACTGTGTGATAATTTTACCTATTAGAAATATAAACATTTTCTCATCAAAACTCTAAATTTGTTTTAACAAATCCTCTTTTTACTTTTAGTAATGCCGGCAGTAGTGGTGAGACAAAGGAAACCTGTTCGGAGGAAGGATGGGGTGTTCATTTATTTTGAAGACAATGCGGGGGTCATAGTAAATGTGAAAGGAGAAATGAAAGGTAAAATTTCTGCTGTTTATTGTAAAAAAATATGTTTAAGTCAGTATAATAGATATTCTGATAAGCTGTTTGTTGACAGCTAGACTAGACTAGATTTTGAAATAACAGTTGTAGGGCTTACTCCACACCTTTGATCAGAACAAGACAACACATTTATTTCTAATGAAGCATTCCTCAACCTAGTTATATACTGGGGTGTGAAATTAATTTTTTTTAAATTATGCAGAGATGCAGATAATATACTAATAAAAAAAACTTGAATAAATCTTTATCAACTGCTAAACTTTGATGGGTGCATAAAAAAAGATTGAATTTTAAAATGTATTCACTGTATATTTCTGATCATAAAAACAAATAGAAATTAATCTGTTTTTATTGAATTTTGTGAAAAAAATATTTGTTGGTCAATTTTTATGCCCCCCTACAATACACCTTTCCACTATCTACTGATAAGCCCGCCCCCCTTAGCAACACATGACAACCCAGCATCTTAGGTCAAGCTAATCAACAAAATGGCGGTTATTATGAACATTGGATAATAACAAAGTAAAGGAAATGTTATAAAAAATATAAAGAAGAGCAATATAGATATATGTTTTTGTGTTAAAATATGATAAAATAGCTACTCCTGAAGAGTTGAGAGATAGATTAATGAAATTCTGACCATTTAAACTAAATTAAAAGAAACAAATAGAATATTGAAATTTGAAGCTATACTAGATTATAACTTTCATTCACAAAAATGTAGTTTTCACAACAAGATATAGAATATGATATGATTGATAAGATAAATTATGATGATAAATTACAGGTTTAATTAAGTATGGCTAATGAATGCTGATAAGTGTGTTTACTATGTAGACAAACACTGCAGTGGGTAACTTGTAAAACAAGCATCATTGCTCCAGTACCTAATAATTGTTTATTGAATAATTTTTAACCAATTTTCCTTTTTTATGTCCATAGATAACTTATACTGATAATTGAAATTCCTATCACTAAGTAAAAAGTAAAGAACAAAAGAAAATTAATTCATTTTTTGCTTACATGTAT
This sequence comes from Mytilus edulis, assembly GCA_019925275.1. Lineage (NCBI taxonomy): Eukaryota > Metazoa > Mollusca > Bivalvia > Mytilida > Mytilidae > Mytilus > Mytilus edulis. The sequence goes on from CM034353.1 coordinate 54,043,703, forward strand.
ATTTGGTCATTGAAGTTCGTCTTGGCTTTAATTCATATAGACTCTTATCCTTTTAAAACAGAAATCTTTGCACATTGTACCTTTTTAATTTCAAATTAAGAAAATAAAATATATCCAAAACTTCTCACTACTTTTTTCTTTTCTTTTTATAAAATATATGATAATAATCCCATTTAAGGCCAATTAAAATTAATTGCTAGATTTTCATCCCCGCCCGCCCCTCTGAAATCGTCCCGCCCTGATTTTTTTTATTTAACAAAAATACGATTTCCGGATTTTATCATGTCCGTTACCGGGAACCATCGATAATTTCGTTTCATTCATCACTTCCTGTTTCACGTTTCAAATTTCGTTTTTGTATTTCTCCGAGTAATCTAATAACGATATGATTGAGTCGACATATTCTACTTCTCTATTATGACAACATCTACCGAGAATACAAATTGATAACGAGAAGGGCATGAAATATTCGAGTAACGAGTAAAACGCCTTGTCATTTAACGCAAATTGCGGTAGTCACAAGTGAATCGAAAACCGTGTTTTTTCTTTATTTTATATACGATGACTTTGTGTCAGGAAATTTGGACTGTAAATGATATCCAAAGCGGAAGAATCGTAGAACAAATTGGTACAAAATACATGACTGGATTAAAGAAATTGACACAAGCACGAATTTGTTTGATTTATGACCGTATATTGAGAAAAAAAGTCGACAAACACGCATTTTAATTCCCTTATATTTACCCATGGCTGTTGTTTTTGTTCAGCAAACACCCTCTGTAACTGTACCAATACCCTCAATTTAGTCATTAAAAAACTACTTTTTGGTTAAGTTCATGTTTTACATCACATAATTACTTTCCACACTGAGTTTACATTTTATTTTGTACTCATAATACTTGTGTTGCATACAATTGTACCAATACATTTTATTGATTTTATGTGGACTACAAACCATTGCTTAGAAAGCAAAATAAATTTGGTGTAGGTCTAGTCCAACTGAAGAGAGCATTTCTCTTCCCTTTGATGTATACTATAAATAGGTTTCTAAAGCGGCAATTACATGTATAACAGTGGTTGCCAATCAGGGATTTTTATTTAAGAGTTTAAAAAATAGTGTCAGATTCCTTATACAACATGTATATACATTATACAAGCTTGTTTTCCACTAGCATATACCCCGCGGTATGAAGAACTTGTGACAAGGGTTTCATATGAAATAAAATTTAAAAAATAAAATCCTCCCACCCGCCCCATGTTTTTCAAAAATTTGGATGAAAATCTACTAATTAATTTTAGTTGGCCTAATCAGTAAATATTCCCACAGAAGACCAAATCGCATCAAAATAACACTTTATTTTACTAATGAAGCATATGTTGAAATACATCTTTTTATTGTTATGCCCAACCTACGATAGTAGAGGGGCATTATGTTTTCTGGTCTGTGCGTCCGTCCGTCTGTTCGTTCGTTCGTCCGTCTGTCCCGCTTCAGGTTAAAGTTTTTGGTCAAGGTAGTTTTTGATGAAGTTGAAGTCCAATCAACTTGAAACTTAGTACACATGTTCCTTATGATATGATCTTTCTAATTTTAAAGCCAAATTAAACTTTTGACCCCAATTTCACGGTCCACTGAACATAGAAAATGAAAGTGCATGTTTCAGGTTAAAGTTTTTGGTCAAGGTAGTTTTTGATGAAGTTGAAGTCCAATCAACTTGAAACTTAGTGCAAATGTTCCCTATGATATTATCTTTCTAATTTTAATGGCTTATTATATTTTTTATCCAATTTCACGGTCCATTGAACATGGAAAATGATAGTGGGAGTGGGGCATCTGTGTACTTTGGACACATTCTTGTTATTCAAGTTTCCCCTACCTTTTAAACAAAATTCTAAGAATAACAGTACAAACATAAATACTTTCATTTCTATATTCAATTCTTTAATTGCTGAATCTTTACATTATGATATATATATAATGTAATTTCAAGAAATAACACATTCTAACTTGGATATTTTATAGTATAATAAATTCTTAAATGAATGAAAAAAATATCAATCTGAATTCTAATTCGATTTGTAAACCAATCAAAATCTTGTGTTTCAAAATATATATTTTTTCATCATTTTTTTTAAAATACTATTAGCATGTAAACAATATTTTAAAATCAAGCACTTCCATCCTATTCCTTTTTAATTGATTTATTAATTACTTTCATTCATTGGAATAACCTTTTATTTTGTTGGAAATTGACAACTTGACCTTCCTCTACCTTCTTACATTGATTACTTTCCCTAAAACAATATTATTAATGATTTAATTGCAAAAATTTCAAAAAAATTCTATCAAATTAACTGTTCAGATAAGAAAGCTTGACCGAGGTTATGTCCGACAACACGTGCTGCTATCAAATGTTTACACATGTGGTAAATTGACCACCTGTGATTGGTCAATTAACTGATGATTGGCAGGAGAATGGATAGGTGTATAGTAGAGGGGCATTATGTTTTCTGGTCTGTGTGTCCGTCCTTTCGTACCACTTCAGGTTAAAGTTTTTGGTCAAGGTAGTTTTTGATGAAGCTGAAGTCGAATCAACTTGAAACTTGGTACACATGTTCCCTATGATATGATCTTTCTAATTTTAAAGCCAAATTAGACTTTTGACCCCAATTTAACGGTCCACTGAACATAGAAAATGAAAGTTCGAGATTCAGGTTAAAGTTTTTGGTCAATGTAGTTTTTGATGAAGCTCAAGTCCAATCGACTTGAAACTTAGTACACATGTTCCTTATGATATGATCTGCCAAATTAGACATTTGACCCCAATTCCATGGTCCATTGGACATAGAAAATGAAAGAGTGAGTTTCAGGTTAAAGATT